>JANHJO010008823.1:103394-113410 GCA_032468235.1 Pseudoxyrhopus heterurus | reverse complement strand
CTCAAATACTTTGGCCACCTCATGAGAAGGAAGGATTCACTGGAGAAGAGCCTAATGCTGGGAGCGATTGAGGGCAATAGAAAAATGGGAAGACAGGAGAATGAGGTGGCTGGATGGAGTCACTGAAGCAGTCAGTGCGAGCTTAAGTGGCCTTCGGGGGATGGTAGAGGACAGGAAGGCCTGGAGGAAAGTTGTACATGGGGTCGCGATGGGTTGGATACAACTTCGCAACTAACAACAACATGATAGATAGGAAATTCTGGGAGTTGACGTCCACATATCTTGAAGCTTCCAGCTTGGGGAAAAAATGAGCTAACGGAGGACACTGTGTCTTACTTGTCAGTTTCTTAAATGTAAGGTAGTGATTCCTTTGGGAGCTGCAGTGGCTCAAGTGGTTAGAACAGAGTACTGCAAATCAGCAGTCTGGCTGATCGGATCCCACCAGCTCCAAGCTTCACTCAGCCTTCCATCTTTCTGAGATCGGTAAAATGAGAACCCAGATTGTTGGGGGCAATATGCTGACATTGCAAACTGCTTAGAGAGGGTTACAAGCCCTGATAGGCGGTATATAAATACAGTGCTATTTCTATTGCTATTGCTTTGAATAAAAATTGACAGGCTCTTGATAACTACAGTATCCATGAAGTTTTCTTGCCAACAGTCAAGCATTTTCATCCTTACTTTCTTCTGTCTTCTGTTTTTCATTTTCCACTTTCTAACCTGTATTACAGCTTTGATAGCCCCATTCAAATATTAAGCGCTGCTTCGCTTTCTCAAAATCGGAAAAAAATGGCTATGTTCTGCCATTTACTTAGTGATATTGTGTGTTTGCTTCAAGTCGGTTTTAAATTCTGATAACTGTCTGGACAAGTCAGTGCAGTTCTCTTGGCAACATTGCTGAAGTGGTTAGCCCTTGACTTCTTTTTGGACTGAGAGTGAGTGACTGGCCCGAAGTCAACCAACTGACTTTGTGACTAAGACAGCACTAGAACGTCCGGTCTCCCAGTTTCTAGACTGGTGCCTTAATCACTACAACAAATCAGTTGTCTACTTATCAATACAACTGTGCTTGGAAAAAAATACCACCAATTGAGGTTATCCTACAGGTGTTACAATATATATTCTGCACCCACTTAATTTGAAATTCATAGCTATTTCATAAGACCATTTTCTCTGCAACAACGGACATGTTGTTAAGGAGGCAGCGAAATGAATAAGGGTCCACAGCTGATTATACCTAAAGAAAAAGCGCCTGTAAAAGAAATATTTTTCCCCCTAAGGCTATGATAAAAGAAACAAGCAGCAATAAAATATAAAAACTTTGCCTCCTTAGCTTTTTCAATTTTCAACACAACCAGACAAGCATCAAATGTTATATTTAATCACACTGTGCTTTATTTCCTTAATTCCAGTCTTAGTTTTTATTATTATGATTCTACTTTCATCGTTTCAGCTATTTGATCTAACGATGGCTTGCTTAACTATACTGTTAAAATGTAGAAGGTAAAGAGATGCTTTTCTATACAAATGTTCAGCCTTCTGGGGTTCCGGATTTTTTAAATTTCAAATCTTGCAAAATCATCAGGAATTCCTGACTTAGCACAACCAAATTTAAGGACAAACAAAAATCACAACTACAACTAGTATGGGCAAATTTACAGGCCTGTGCTGAAATTATTATCTGATACTCTCCTTAGGTATGTGAGACATTTTGAAAAACAAACATCAGAAATATACAGTAAGTAAGTAAGTAAATGATTTCCCTGAAGAATATAAACAAAAACAGAACTTCCTACCCGTAAAAGGGATTGAGACTCATCCTTTGACTTGTTATCAGCAGATCCAGGATACGGCTGAGAAAGTGGTCCAGATTTTTCTCCGCTTCCATGCGCCATGCCTTGCAGGAATCCCTTGGTCTCAACAGGCAAGCTATAAACAGGCCTTGCAAGATGAGCAGCTTCTACATTTGGACTATCCCTCAAAGCCTTTGGCTGCTCTTGGACAACAGACACCGTGGTCAGAAGACCCAAGCTTGTTTGGGTATAGGATGGGCTTCCTCTCAAAATGTCCACTCCTCTCCAAGTTGTACCACGAAGATCATCACCAGACCCATCAGGCCAACCTTTCTCCTTCGATCCTTCTTTTTCCTCCATCTTTTCCTTCTTCACTACACTCTCCAAGTTGGGCTCCCCCATTTTTGGATCTGAACTGATTAGATTATAAACCTTCAGATCAATTTTGGATTCTTCCTTGAGAGCAGCTGCCATCCCATGGCTATCTTCCCCATTGGCTGTGCTGATGTCCATTTCTTGACAGTGCACAGTGTTGAAGTGTTCCAGTAACGACTGTGTATCAAGCGCTGTAAAGCTGCACTGACGGCATTTGTAACAATTATGGACTCTCCTGATAAGAGAGAAAAACAGAGGTGAAAATATTAGAATAAGTTCATCTATAGTGACCAAAATGAAGGGAAATGAATTATTTCCACATCTGGTGGCCTGCAGGCCTTTCAGAATTGAGTGAAGACAAAACTTGTCTAAGTCAACCTTGAGTACATGAATACATCATTTGTTATTTGAAACCTTTCTTGTTGTTATTAAGATAATTTATTCTCATTGCCTTCTTTCAGAATCAATCTATCATCTATCTATCTTTAATTTCCCAATCTAGCACAGAGACCATTCCTTGGTGGTCTCCTTTCCAGTTACTAACAGGCCAATCCACTTCATAGGATTTTGTGGAAGAAATAGGAGGAAGGCTTGTTGGATATATCTGCCACTTTGAATTACTTGTCAAATAATTTGATTTATACTGTGATACCCACTCTTCATTCATTCAGAATACATGTAGTCCTCAACTAACAAAAGTCCATTTAGTGACTGCTCAAAGATACAATGAAATTGAAAAAAGTGACTTATGATCATTTTTCACACATCCAGCCATTGTAGCATCCCCATAGCCACGTGATCAAGATTCAGGTGCTTGGCAACTGGCTCATATTTATGATGATTGAAATGTCCCAGAGTCATGTGATCCCCTTTTGCAACCTTCTGACAAGCAAAGTCAATGGGAAAGCCAGATTCACTTAACAACCATGTGACTAACTTAACAACTGCAGTGATTTGCTTAACAACTGTGGCAAGAAAAGTTGTAAAATGGGGCAAAACTCACTTAACAACTGTCTCACTTAGCAACATAAATTTTGGGGTCCATTGTGGTTGTAAGACAAGAAGCACCTGAACTTAATGAACTTTCTATCAGCCTTTCATTGTTTCTCTTTCCTGTGCTTTGCCTTTCTCCTTCCTTCTTGTGTTATCCCATTTAAACCCAGGAATATATGAGTATTTCCACAAAAATATTAATAATAGTTCTGGTTCTATTGACATAAAATCAAGTGTCCTCAAGAAATGTATTAAACCATTTAACTCTACACTTGTAAGTCAATTAATGTGCTTGGTAATAAACGTTTAACAAGAGAATCAGAAAAATGAGTGTTCAGTGTCTTTTTGGATTTCTTCTGATTAACTATTTCCTATGTTTTTGTTCTACCCTATGCATTTTAATGAAAAAACAAGTAAACTGCATTTATTCCCATAGGACTAGGATAAAATAAGTGGGGGGGAAAGAGGAACTTTTATACACCTTGCATTTCTGAGACTTTGAATATATAGGAATTGTAGTTCTGTTCAACTACAACAGGGGTGTCAAACTGGCGGATGTGTCAAATGCAGACCACGCCCACCCCAGCTCCATGAAGAAGAAAAACATCATGTGATGGCAATGTGATGCGGCAAGTTTGACACCCATGATCTACAGTATACAGTATATTTATTTTCCTTATAAAACCACAAGAACATCATTATAGTTCTTTTCATCTAAAGAATAGGTTGCCAAAATCTATTAAAAGTGTTGAAAACTACTGTTGGAAAAGATTTCCCCTTATTTCTCCCTACTGAGAAAAATGGGACATATAAGTGCATGAGACATAAAAGATCAGCAGGGAAAAAAGAAACTAAGAAATAAATGGAGAACTCATGAAAATTACATGCAACACTATTAATAGTAGTCTGGCTTCTCAAATAGGAGATTTTCAGTGTTAATATCAATTATAATGTTTATGAACTTTTGCTTCCTCTACCACATTACAGAGCTTTAATCGGATATTCTTGTTTTAAAGGTAAACGAATGAATTATTTTTCTTGAATAATAAGAATATGAAAAATACCAGTGCCAATTTATAAAAATAGCTAATCTCTGGGGTTTTACTCCTGACATCTGAACACAAAAGGGGGGATTACATTTATTAAAACAGAACAGAAGAACAAATAAGAAATTATCTCATTAAAAATTACCTATTTTTCATATTATTTTTTAAAATCTGCTTTTAAAAATCACATTTCCTTTAAAGATTTTGAATAAAAAGGAAACTTCTGTGAGGAAGGAAAGGTTTCATTCATTTTGTCAAATATAGCATTGGGATATATCTTAAAATAGACAAGTTAAGAGAGGTTAATCAGTAGATTAACCTTAAAAGTATTCTATTATTGGTCAAGTGTGATTGGACACACAAGAAATTTGTCTCCGGTGCATAAGCTCTCATTGTACATACAGACAACAAAATAATATAATGACAATACTAATAACTAATAAGAGAAGCTAGTATAAAAAGGTAAGATAGTAGTAATATAGCCATACTACATGGGTAAATATCCATAGTCCTACTGTGATTATGTACTGTGCATTGTGATAATTATGTGTTTAGCAGAGTGATGGCATGAGGGAAAAAACTGTCTCTGTGTCTTGTTGTTTTGGCATGCAATGTCCTATAGCAGTGTCCTGAGGGGAGGAGTTGAAACAGTTTATGTCCAAGATATGAAGGGTCTATAGATATTTTTTCAGCCCTCTTTCTGACCTGTGTGGTATACAGTATACAGCAGGAACTATGGGTGGGAGAATACAGCTACTATAAAGTAGACTAAGTCATGACGTTCCTCCATCTCCTTAATTAGAAGAACACTGGCAAACTTTGCTCACTTAGCTCTCCTTGGGCTACATTAGAATTGCAACTGTCATAATTTCTAGTCAATATGTTATAAGATATCCCAACTGGCAATTCTGGGATTTACAGTTCTAATGCATGTAGATGGTCCCAAGTTGGGAAAAGGGCTGCCATATAATCTTTCATACCTTGGTCTTCTGTGAAGTTCTACTTGAATTCAATTTATTCCTTTTGTATACCTTATTCCAAACATTCCAATAATTAGTCACGAATCTCGAGAACACTGCCAATCTTCTCAAGCTACTTTAGTTAACATTATATTTTTGTTGGCTGGAGAGTTTTTTCCGTGTTCCTTTTCTATTAATTTTATTTTTTTCTGAGTTTTTTCCCCCCCAAGCAACTTTATCTCTGGTGGATGCATGCATCTCCCCTCCCACATTGCCAGTTGCTATATATCCAATTATTAGTGGGACTTTCAAGAAAGTGTTAGTTAGACTCTGTATCTAAACTCCATACAATTAATACTAGTGAACACCTGTACAAGCATAAGATTTTTTTTTACAATTACTATGTTCAGTTTTTTTATTCAGATAGGGCCCTTTATGGAATGACAGCGATGTCTAGGTTTAGCTGACAAATTCTAGGAGCCTCTTTATTTCATTTCTGTAACAAAAGACAAAGCAGAAACTATACTTCAACTGTACTCCAGAATTCCTGTATGTTATTCATGGATGTGATGAAGAAGGTCATAATTGTAGTATCTCTCATCCTTCTTTTGGTATATGTTATCTCCACACACTAAAAGGCAAATATGTGTATAAAACTGTGCTCAGGAACTAAGCAGAATTAGACCTGGACTTCCCACCTAACAGTTCAAAAGCATACCAATGAGAGTAGATTAATAGGTATCACTTTGGTGGGAAAGTAGCAGCATCCCATGTACCTTTGGCATATAGCTGTGCTGGCCACATGACCATGGAAACATTAGCTTCCTCAGCCAAGAAATGGAGATGAGCATCATCCCCTAGAGTTGGACATAATTGACAGGGAAATCTTTACCTTTTACCTTTAGCCTTTGACCAGAAGACTGGCAGAAAACAGCAGGGCTGTAGGATAAACCAGGAAGTAAAAAAATAACAACAATAATCCTGGAAAAAGGTAGAGGTAAACCCTTCCTTACTTCTGGCAAGGAAACTCATGCTTAGGTCCATATAGTCACCAAAAGTAAAGCTGAACTTGAGAATCTTTATAAATCTGGTTGTTTTACTTCTCAGTCTGTTTTTCTGGTGCTGATAATTCACAGCTGAAACCCAGTTGAGGAGAGGAGTTTTCTAATTCAGAGATGAAACATGCAATGAAAGTTGACACCATTGCCAAACTATTGTCTTCTTTCTCCCCTTCTTACACACTGATACACCTGCTTTGCATTCCCTCACAAGGATCATGTTTTTACAGCATCTGGACATCACGTGTCTCTGCCGCTCAGCTCATCATAGCAAACGATCTCACTTTCCGTATCGATGAAATGTAATAGATAGGCTGAGTTGGAAATATAGGCTTAAACTTAGATAAAACACTTGTGAGGCAAGCAACTGAATCATGATTTGTAGCTACAAATATATGCATGTACTTCTTTTGAATAAGAAATTGGTAAGAGAAATAATTACCTTTATTTTAAAAAAAATGTAACTTGAGTACGTTGAAATATAATTACAAATATAATAACTTAAGTACGTTGTAATATAATTACAAAGAAGTGTAATGGCACAGCCAGATATTGGCATTAAGAATAGGATGGTTGGGTTCTTGTTGTTGTTGTTGTTGTTGTTGTTTTGGGGGGGGAGAGAAAACAGGAAAAAGTGGAATTTCCCAAAATTTTTAAACTTTTCACAATTACTACTATCTCTAAATTATGAGTAGGGAAGCAGAGGAGAATCAACACAATTGATAAAACTAGATTTTGTTTCTTAAATAAAAGATTTTGTTTTGGTTTATTTTTAAAAAAATTATATGTACCGGTATTAGTTTTTCTTCAAGGAAAAATCATTGCTAAACCTTTTCTTTACTGGGATTTAATTTACTGGAGGTTGAAAGATTTAGTTTTGATTATTAAATAACCACAATGATTTGACAGATACAGAAATTTATTCATTAAATTTAAATGCCACCCAGAGTCATTTGTTAGTGAGATGGGCAGCATATAAATTTAATAAATATATAAAGTTTGTTTCATTTTAATTACTAATTACTAAAATTACTTAGTTAACAAATTCTAAGAGCCTCTTTAGTCTTTCATTTCTATATCAAAAGACAAATCAGGAACTATTTTATTCCAGAAATCCTATATTCTCTTTGTGGATGTGATGGAGAAAGCCAGAGTTGTGACATCTCTCACTTCCCCTCATTCTGTCCCATGCAAAATATTGTCTAGTCAGTAAAATAAAAATAGCAAAATACATCCTCTTATTAAAATGCTTATTCAAAATCCAGTCTTTTTTCTGCATGAAACTTATACATTGTAATGTGAGTTTGTCACACTGTGTTCTTAAAAAAAATGTGTTCTTTTAAAAAAAAAAGATCAAGGAGAACAAACAAGAGATCTGATTGTGTGTGATACTTTGCAAGGAGAAAAATGAGAAAAGATGTGGGGTCAATCCCTAATACTTCAGCAGAGAAAAAAATGAGAATGGTGCAATATGCAATTTCTAAATACAGCCGATTTAAATGTCCCATATACCTTGGAATAACAGGCATGCCTATTTTCATTCAAGCAGACCATGAAAAGTACTGTATTACTGAACTATGTAAAACATATGTTCCCACATTGGAACAATATGTTGCCAATTTCCTGTATATGCCATGGAAACAGAACACTTTTTTTACTAGCTAACATGATACCGTTTTATTAGAATTACAGTAGCACTGAAACTTCCCAGCCAGGATCTGGACCCTGCTGTGCAAAACTTTATAGTAAAATAGAATTAAAAACAAAGAAATAAAATCAGGACTAGCCTTTAGCAAAACAAGCATAAATCCATAATCCTTAATCTAAAAATATGTGTGCAGTTACACCTTTCGGGTAACAGGATATTCAGCAATACCAAGGGATACATGTCATTCAACATAATCTTAATACCAAAATGATTTGTGTATAGGGGAAAAATGTTAAGCAATAAATGTTAGAATATAAATTCACACATTTACTACAGTATTTTTCTACAAATGTAGAATGGTTTGAGCCAGGTTTCCAGCCTGCGGACTCAGTGGGAAACAGATAAAATATTGGAGATATGGTTTAGTTGTATGGGAAGAAAAATATCACTGATTCAGAGGCAGAAAATCATCCTTTTAGATAAGAAATGCAAGAATTGTAGCAACATCAACTCAAACGAAAAGGAGTAAAAAATTTCATTTTCCTGTGCTATTTATTTGTTGTGTTTTACATGAGCATTATTCTACTTCATTATTTGCTTGCAGTTTATATGTTGTAGTTTAAAAAAATCTGGAAAATGTTATTGTTCATTCATAATTTGAAATTGTTTTTCTTTTTTCAATTTTCTGATCCATAGAAATCTGAATGTGGCTTTTCCTAATATAGCCAAACCTCCCATACCCCGTAATAACATTTTAATGTAAAGTTTCTTGATGCATTTTAAAATGTGCACCTTTCTCAGTATAAACTTTTGAAAAACTACTTTAACGTATACTTGACAAAAAAATATTTGTGTAAATTTCCCAAATACACGCTTTTCCCAGATATATACTTTGTAAATACTTTGTATGGATTTTTGAGAATGTTAGATTTTTGTTTTAACTCTCTGATAACTCATTTAATGCAGTTTGTAAATGTCATCAATAAATAAATAACATAGCAAGGCCTTTTAAGGTATATCTCATGCTACAATATGGAATATATTAAAGTTATAAGTGTACTCTATTTTCTAATGAAACTTTATAATGAATGAGGTGATACCACAAGAACTATATCTGGAGAAACAGAATAGTTCAGAACATGGAATAAAACAAAAGAGGGTGGATCATATTGTTTAACTGGCACCATACTGTTTAATTTTCAGAGCAAATTACAAATTCGAAGAGATAACAGCTGGAATCAAAACTGGAGGTCAAATATTAATTTTAGGTATCTGTGTAATACTTCATTAGTTGAAAGAAAAAAATGACTTAGAAAACCTTATTAAGAAACCTAAAACTTGAAAAGTGGGTATTCTAAATTATTCTTAATTATTGTAACAGTTAAATATAATATTTTTATCTGAACATGTTTAGTTGATGGCAAAGTGAGGGTAGAGATTCTTTGAGATAGACAATGTGCTGGCGAACTGAAGAAAAGATGAATTCTTGGGAGAAAGATGATTAAAAAATTAGATAGGATCATGATGGCTAAGGGCACTTCTATTAAAATAAGGAGCACAGCAGCTATAGCAAGAAGGTGGCAATGTATGGCAATTAAATCTTAGTTAAAAACAGCAAGGGAAAGACGATAGAAATGTCTAGATATATCGTATATACTCGAGTATAAGCCGACCCGAGTATAAGCCGAGGTCCTAATTTTACCCAGTATAAGCTGATCAGCGCTTATACTCGAGTCGGCTTATACTGATCAGCTGATTTTCGAGCCTAAATTGATGCCTGTGCAGTGCCTGCGCAGGCAACAATTTAGGCCTGAAAACGGGCCGATTTTTGGGCCTAAATCGGCCTGTTTTCAAGCCTAAATTGATGGGAAGGCAGTGTGTGCTGCCTCCCCATCAATTTAGGCCCCAAAAAGGGCCACTTTTGGCCCACAAATCGGCCCGTTTTCAGGCCTAAATTGGCCCGTTTTCAGGCCTAAATTGATGCCTGCATAGGCGCACTGCGCAGGCATCTATTTAGGCCCAAAAACCAGATGATTTGGGTCCAAAAATGTGCTGATTTGGGATAGAAAGTCTGCCATTTTCAGGCCAAAATCGGCCCGTTTTTGGCCTCAAATCAGCTGATTTTCGGGGCTAAATTGATGCCC
>JANHJO010008823.1:90958-103300 GCA_032468235.1 Pseudoxyrhopus heterurus | reverse complement strand
TAATTTTACCCAGGTTTCCTGGGTAAAATTAGGACCTCGGCTTATACTCGGGTCGGCTTATACTGGAGTATATACGGGTATTTTTTAAATTCTGTAAAGATTAAAAACTAAAAATAATCAGGATTTAAACTATATTTTAATCAGAACCACATCTAATGACAAGATAGCCTTAGTCACATTTTAAATTTGTTTAATATCTCCTTACTTTTTTTCATTCATTTCAATCATATGCAGCTTTATGTTTATACTAGTGGTGTCACTAATGCTGTACAAAATCCCATCAAAAATTTTTAAGAGTTTTTAAATTTGGAACATAAACAGCTATTTGGTTACTGCTGTGGAATCTTTAGCATCAGTCATAAAGAGCCATATACCACAGAATTCACAAAAAGAAGGAGAAAGGAAATTAGTATAGGAAGGGAAATGGAAGATAGATGCAAGGCGATAGCTCTTTCTTGATTATCAGCAGAAATATCAGATCTACACTAATCTGCCAAAAGTCAGAAAAACAACTGTCAAGGTGAAATAGAACAATATTAAGAATACTTTTTGAAGGCATAAAGACTTAAACACCATTCCCAATTCAGTATTTGGGCACATTCATAGATGCCTAAATAAAACAATGCATTCTACAATCAGTGAAGCATAAATGCCAGCTAGACATCAATGCAACAGACTTTGCATATAGTGGCCATTTTCTCTTATATGTTATGCTGCTGCTGTTGATTTTTTTCCCATTTGGTGGTAGTGAGTGAGGTAGTGTTTTATCCTTGGACACCAATTATTGTGTACACTGCCCAGAGTCACTTACATGTATGGTAACCATATAAATAGCAATAGCAATAGCACTTAGACTTATATACCACTTCACAGTGCTTTAAAGCCCATTCTAAGCAGTTTATAGAGTCAACATATTGCCCCCAACAATTTGGGTCCTCATTTTACCTACCTTGGAAGGATGGAAGATTGCGTCAACCTTGAGCCTGTTGAGATTTGAACTGCCAAATTGCAGGCAGCTGGCAGGCAGCATAAGTAGCCTGCAGTACTGCACTCTAACCACTATGCTACTGTATACAAATTATATACATAAAAACGGAAATATATATAACACTTGCATAGTTTACATTGCTTGTGTACTGATGATATACTCTCTGATTTATAAGATATTCATGAATAATAAGTAGTTCTCTAATTAATCTATTATAAGATTTCACTAAGCATCTGTGCTTAGCACTGTAAAGCGGTATATAAGTCTAAGTGCTAATACTATCTTATCTTGGTCCAACTGTATTAAGCAAGTCTTACCTTAAACATAAGATTCCAGTTTCAAGCTTCAACATTTATATTTAAGCTATAGTTCTTCAGATAATGTTGAATTTTAATTCCCATCAATACTTCAAAATAATGGGAAGGATAATCTAAAAACTTTTGAAAATCCAATGTTTCTCTACATAACCAAATACATTTACCTGGAGAAAATCCCACTGAAGTCAGTAAAATATACTGTAGGTATGAGAAGACACTCACAAAATCCTCTGTTCTTTGTTGCTCAAGTCAGTCAATTTCCAGTTTGCTATGGTTTTACTATTTGCAATCTACAAAGATTTGAATTTGTGGGGTTTCTCAAACCCCACAAAAATTTCCAGAAACACAGACAGGAATTATTTGACTCAATATATAAGTCAGTTAACTGTTTCTATCATATTTAATCTATCTTAAAATAATTTTGTTCCCTATTTTATCCTAAAATGAAAGTAAGCAAGCTACAAATAAAGAGAAACAAAACAATGAGAAGAGTAGCCATATAAATCTTACAGAATAACTGCTTTCAAAAAAAGTTTTCAGATGCTTTTTTAGTAAAATATATGTAAGCATATGAGAAGACAGGGAAAGAGTGTGCATAAATACTGGTTTGTTGTGCCAGAAAGTTGATAGAAATCTAGCCAACTTTTTTTTTTAACTCAAAAGTCCAATTTTAGCTTTCCAAAACATATTTAGACACCTAAACAAGTAGTATGTTTTTCCCCCTCTTAACAGCATTATGTATCATTGACGTCAGTGGGAAGTATATGACAATCAGGGTTTTTTTTATAACTAAAAGAACTAAATTGAACATTGCCATCTAAGTTTCTGCTTCATGGAATTAAGAAAAAGAAATGTTTCCTCTGAAGCTGAATCTTAATTTAAACACACACATACACACACACACAAAATAAAAACATCAAGGAAGCATTTTCAACCACAGTTCACAATCACCCAGGATATATCAAAAATTAAAAAGAACACTTAAATATTAGAACTTTCATTTAAATAGAAGAAATGCTTTGCATTCTAATTTTTCAATGTTTTCCTAAGCTAGCATTAAAATATATAACTCTGCATAAGATATAAAAGCTGTCATTCATCTTTAAAGCTTACTATATTTAAATAACTAATTTTTTCCTCCTGGTGGGCCATTTGAACTGTATAATAAAGCAAATCATTTCACATTAATCTGACTATATAAATTGTTTCTTTTCTTGGTGTACGTTAAATATGTTCTCAAGGCATCAAACTTGATATTTGCATTCTAGTTGTATGATTTCCAAGTTTCTCTGTTTGAGCAAAAATGCTTGTTCTCTTTCCCCTCCAACAATGACCATTATAGTTTTCAAACTAGAAAACACCAAAGTATCTGATAGCATATTAACTTATTTACATGTGATACAGTAATTTGTATAGTAGTTTAGATGTTTGTGACTGACTCTTTTAGATAGCATCTCATCTCAACTGGCTGACCGACCAGGGACTGCTTTGCAGTTTATGGTTCCTGGTTAATTCTCTAATTTTGGCTTACTTTTCTACAAAAATGAAGCTACTGTCATTGGCTTCATTTCTGCGTGGGATCATAAGAACATGTTTATTTCCAAGATTTGTATATATGTTAATTAGCTAAAGGATGAAAAGGTATGAGATTAAATCTGTAATGCAAGGGTTTCATGTCTATAAGGAACTGAATCTGTGACTCATTATGCCCCTTTACTGTCAAGCTTTTTCAGAAAGTCCGCAAGACCAATTTATTTACACAAGTCTGCCTGCCCTAAGGCCTCCAATTGTATTTTATGAGTTACACACCGGAGAGTTTATTGTTACTTTGGTGTTTTAAATAAATACATTCTCTCCTTTTGTGAAAGTAAAGCATATTGCAAGGGCTCTCTCGCCTTACAGATAGAAAAGGTTCAAAATGAAACAAATAAATAAATAAAATCTAGATATAGATAGCAATATGAATAAACTTTTACATCAGATAATACCCCGACTGGACATTCTTAGATTGGGGCTGCATCACCCCAATGCTCCAAAGCATGGCCTTTATTTGGACTATGCCTAATTTGTCATCTCTCAGTTATATATAAAGAGGATGGAATTAAGACCTCAACTTTCCTCACTCCAGGCCAGACTCACCACACGAATGTGGAAGATGTTAAGAAACGCACATGTGCTCTCACACACAAACATATCCACACATAAGACTTTTACCTGTAGTGTCGAGAAATCTCCTCCTCTACCTGAGTGACAAAGTCACATTTGGTACACGAGTGTTCTTTGCTTTCTTTGACAGTCAGTGGTCCATCCCCCCCTTGCAGGGCATTTGCTTCTTGCTTGACTTCAGACACCTGGGCTTCGTGTGTGGTTTCATAGTGAAGCAGGAGAACGTCTACATCAGGAGTGGAGAAAGAGCACTGGTGACACTGATGCTTGACTCTGGTGCCTCCTGGCATCCCAGGGGACAAGTGCAAGAGCAAGAGAGCACAATGAGAACAATTACTTTTCCTGCAAGCAAAAGGATAAGTAATTTCTCCAAGGTGCTTTTCTGGACTACAGAGGCCTCGGGGACAAAACTGACAGTGCTTAATAGTACATTTATGAATGTTGTGTAGCTGCTGATAATGACGAAGAAGAGGCCCCACCACTATTACATTTGGGCCATGGCTCTTTGAGTACCTAAAATCACAAAACTGACAATTGTAGCTTGTCACCACGTGGTCCTCCACTCCTGAGCTGGAAAAGTCTTTCTTTTTGGCCACGCTAGAGCCCTTCTCGCTCTTTGTCGCTAACTCTCCGTCTGCATTTTTGGTTACGTCATTGTGATTAATGACTGACCCCCTCGAGAGCTTGTCATTCCGATCTGGGTGAGGGCCCCCTGCCTGGCTCCCCCCATGGTGCTTGCTGTAATGTTCTAACAGTTTGAGAGAGCTGGAGGATTCACAACTAAAGCTGCAGAATTTGCACCAGTAGTAACTGGAGGCATCCGTACCGTTTTGTCTTGAGGATTCAAGAGGCTTGATGGGCACCGAATAGCCAACTGGAGTGTCATCTCCACATCTGATGGTGATCTTGTCCTGCCATTTCGCCAAATCTCCCATCTCACCCGATCGAACAGTAGGACTGGACTTGTTCGAGTTTCTGTCTGTGGCTTTGCTGCCTTCAGAGACAGGAAGGGAGGCCTTGATCTTGTTCGGATGGGTCTGCAAGAAGTGGTGTTCCAACTCCGTTGAAGAATTGCCCATGTAGGTGAAATTGCAGAACTTGCAGCGGAAATATTTGGTGTTCCCTTGGCAATCTGGAGTTTTGCGTCCAATGCCAATAAAGGTCCCACCTAAGGTTACCTGCAGAACATGAAAAGGAGAACAATTTCTGTAAATGGTGTAGGACTTCCTGTTCCTCATATACAGGGATACAAAACAAAGTAATCCAAAGAAAACTTGGAATATTAATTTGTGAAACTGAACAACAGCAGCTTTTGTCTTTCAGTCCCTAAATAAATCCTTATCATTTAAGAGGCAAATTATTAAACTCTGCAGAGAGTAAGAGGGTTGCAGAAGAAGCAGCCAATCTTAAGGAAAACTCAAATCTGAATATTGTCTTCCCGCAAGTGCTTCAGCTAACAAGGAGGAGGGGGGAGAAAAAGAAGAGAAATCAATTAAATTGATGCATAGTAATTTCTGGAAGCTCTGATCAACCAAAAAAGCATATAAGAAATGGAGAAAGCTTTCTTCATCTGCATATATTTGTTTGGAATTTATTCTTTCCTTAATGTATAGAGCTACCATTCTTTTTCTTTTTCTTTTGCTGTGCTGATAAAAAATATAATTTTCCAATTTTGGGACAGTCCAATAATTTACCATGTTCTTTTTTTATATGAGTTTCTTGCAGGCAAATTATATCTATTTTTAACTTTTGGAATCATGTAAAAATGCTAGCAGTCAACAAGATACAAACAGTAGCTGAAAAAGTAACCAGTCAAGAAAAAAAAAAAAAGCAGTTTTAAAATCATTTGCAGGTGGCAAAAGTCTACACATGAATCCGACAGAATCATAGCTCACGTTTTTTCTTTCTTCCTACACAAGAAATATCATCAGTCCTGAACCTTGTGTCTTCAATTAGATTGAAAATTTTACAAAATAGACCTAAAAAAGACTGTTTCCCCAATGCCATTATGAAAACACAGTATCTTGCCTATCTGAATCAAGAGATTCCATTAAATAAATAAAAGTCAAAAGAAGTGGCTTGAATCACGACTGACACTTCGGCAAAAGTTAACTTTGGTTTGTGCTATGTTAAGGGCAACAAGTTGAAACTAATTTTAACCTATCAGGAGAGAAACACTGCACAGTGCATTTCCAAACACTAATTTTCTCAATGTAGATGTTTCTCAAAAGCCTCAATTTAGCAAAATATAGAAAGACCACAAAAAGCAAAGGACAGAGCACATGATGTAACAAACACATTTTTTTTTGGATGAAGTCCATAGGAGTGCCACTTTTTTCTTGCAATACTGGAACAATTCTACTGCACATGAGCATCTGGGTTTCAGATCACCAACATTTATTAAATAGAAAATCTATTCTGATGAACAAGAAAATACTCACCAAAGAACAATAGCAATTCGTGGGAAATGAAAAAAAGATACAACCTGCAAATTTTATAACAGTGACATCATATATTTAATTTCATGGTTTGTGAAGGGAACTTTCAAATTCTTCATAAGAAAGGCACATGCATACACTTGACAAAATGAATTCCATAATGCATATGGAATTCTAATTCCCTTCTTAATAGAAGTACAGATTCCAGAAGCTGGGATCTAGCAGTTGTACCTCTTTAGATTTTTCTCTGCATCCAAAAATACATTCCATAACAGAAGAACAGATTTTCATTCCCTGAACTGCAAAGTAAATTACTGTTTTTCTGGGCATTTCTCTCCCATAATGCATCAAGCAAATCACCCTTTAGTTTAGCAGCTGCACCTCAAAGAAACCAAATGATCACTGTTCCTTTTGGAATGGAACCATACGGAATGATTCAAATACATAAAGAACATGCAATGTAAACGTTTTTAAATGCATATAATATAAACACCTTTTACCCGTTTAGCTAGAGAAAAGACGACATTTTCACTTATACCGCAAAACTAAACATGGCCCATCTAGTGAGTCAAAAAAATTGATAAATTACACTATAAAAAAATTGCGTTTGGCCCACTTTTTTAAGTAAATATGATTTCAAATAAACTGAGATTTTTGTCCACTATGAAGTTAATAAAAGTATCTTTAATAATATCCAACAACACTGGAAATGGAATAAGCCAACTTAATAGGTTTCTTCTCTTAAAAACTGAATGCTGACACTAAACATATCAAATGCTTTCTAGCACTGCAACACTTAATTAGTGACTTCTTACGGTACATTATTCCCAGGCAGTTGTAAAGCGGATTCATAATCTGTATTAATGTACTAAAAATGAATGTAATTGTTTTTCACCTTCATCTGCATAAATATTATTTTTTTTATATTTTGATTTTATTCATTGCTTAAATTTATTATAGCCACCAAAGTCCAATAGACTCATGCAAAACTGGAATGGTCTAGGCAGATTAATACTTTATACTAGAATTTTGTAGAGTTAAAAAAAAAAGACCTGTAACTGACAAGTAAAAATTCTGCACATAGAATATTACTATAAATGTTGGTTTGGAATAATTTAATATGACTAATTTGTATCACTATGCATGATTTCAGAAATTAGTATTAGTTAATGTAGCACATTTTAAAATGTACATTCACGTTGCTGTTTCATCAACCTCGGTGCACTGAGATATTTGCTGACTAAACAAAATTATTCAAGATTTTTCCTGCCTCATCTAGGTCCCCAAATACTGCCCTTGCTATTCATCCATGGGTCTCTTTCATTATTGTCTATGAACATGAATGGATCGTTGAGTTTATGAACTTCCATTAAAAAAAAAACAAGCTACTGAATGTAAACAG
The DNA here is from genome assembly GCA_032468235.1 of Pseudoxyrhopus heterurus. Taxonomy (NCBI): domain Eukaryota; kingdom Metazoa; phylum Chordata; class Lepidosauria; order Squamata; genus Pseudoxyrhopus; species Pseudoxyrhopus heterurus. Next base: position 95,989 of record JANHJO010008823.1, on the reverse strand, counting down.
ATAACAAACCCCACACTCATTCACACTGATATTGTTACCTATTTGGGAAATGAAACATCTGCAAGCAAACTACCAAGCTCAGGGAACACCAAGAAGTCCAGAGTTCAACTCTGAACTACAGGTATTATCTTCTATTCAAACAAGAATGAGCTAAAAACTTGAATTTTTCCAGTCCATTCTGTCCTCCAAGTCATCTATTTATGTAGTATAAGCACAATAAAATCCTTTTGGAAGCTGGCTGAATAAGCAAATGAAACAAGGAGGGAAATCTAGTTGAGAACATAAAAGAATTAGCTTGTTGAAAATGACAATATAAAAGGACCACCTACTAGGAAGGAAGAAGCATTTGAGTGATATTGTGAGTTAGACGAACTTTTGAGGAAAAATCAGATGACATGTGCCAGGGAAAAACATGGAAGAAGGATACATAAATACCAGGATGTTACTGGTATCAACAGGAGAGCTGGCATCTTTTATGGAAATGTGGGCATTCTGGTGAATGAAGAAAACCAGCTGGCCAGACTTTTGTGTTTAAGTTAATGTGGCCTTTTTCTTGCATCCCATGACAGAGAAGAAAGAAATGTGAGCTGTGTAAAGATAAACATCGGCCAATCTGAAATGCTATGGCTTTCCTCTTCAAGAATTCCTGGAAACTATTTTTGAAGGCTGTAAGGACACTATCTGAATTCCCAGAACATCAGAGGTGTAAACAGGAACAAAATACTGTAATAATTGGATATACTTTAAAATTTGTTGAAGATCATTCATACAAATCTTACCCAAGCGATAAAAGCAGCAAGCTGATTCTTCTAGATCAGGGGTGGGGAACTATAGCTTGTGGACTTCAACTCCCAGAATTCCTGAGCCAGCCATGCCACTGCTCTAAGCCACCAGCCAAACCACTATGGACATCCTATGGGTTCTGCATTTTTCTTCAAATGATTGGGGGCTTATGTTAGCTAGTTTATTTTGAAAGTCTCTGATCATTTGAAGAATAAAGTGCTATGTAAAAATGCTTGCTTCAATGTAAAGCATGCTCAAAATGTATCTTTATATAAATATAAAAGGAAAACTAACATTCAGTTCAACATACTTCTATAGATCTATGATTCAGTAAATTGCAACTAATTTGCTAAATCCTCTTAGTTTTCCACCACCAATCCCTGTTCACAGGCATTGGCTTCCTGGCCAGCAGCAAATTAGAATTCCCCTGTGTCTCTCAGCCAGTATCAGGTAGATACTTAAATGGAACTGAAACATATTGGAAATTAAATTGATCTTCATCAATGACAGACCTCTGCCGGCCTTATTGTTGAGCCTGGATACTGCAGTTACCCAGCCAGCTTAGTATCCTAAAGATGTTTCCATCCAGTGGGGAATGGTCAGAGAATATCTTTATTTATTTTGTCAAATTTATATGGCTGCCCAGAGTCACGCACGGTGACTCTGAATAGCATATACTAAAACCAGCAACTAAAACATCCCATAAGACCAATTAAAAACAATAACAATTATTCCCCAGGTTTGCTGGTGGGGGGAAACAAAGTTTAAAGGCTTTCTGGAAAGTCACAAGGATTGGGGCTATTTTCACTTTGGGAGGGGTGATGGTCCAGAGGGCAGATGCCACAGCAAAACAACTCTCATCTTCTAGGTCCCATCAGATGGAGCTACCTTGCAGAAGGAACCTGCCAGACTTGATGGGACTGAGAGTCGTAATGGAGAAGAGGCTGTATCTCAAATAACTTGGCCCCATTGCCATGTAAGGCTTTAAAGGTCAAAATAAGCATCCTGAATTGGACTTGGAAACAAATGTGGGAGTCGTGGAACAACTTATTTGGAACGTAAAGGAAGTAGGCAGAATGTGCACTCCAAGCAGGTTTCCAATGTGGTGGAGCTACAGTTCCCAAAATGCAAAAAAGCCAGCAAGAATTCTATCACTGTCCAACCTAATTATAATATAGCTATAGTATTTTGCTATAAATACAATACAATACAATACAATACGATAAGTGTGGGAGGACTTTAATCTTGTCTCAAGATTAAAGATAGGTGACATTTTTAATTACTGTATCCACACCTAACAATTAAGAGGGAAGCTCCAACAATGGATTAGATGTTGCAAAGTGTCAAGGCTAAGATTTCTTTTTTTTTTTCCTGGAGGGATTTTATTCATTTATTTAACTGTATAAACATCCTACTAGGGATTATAATAGTTTATTTTCCCCCCACTGTGATGGAATGGGGAAGTCAAAGAAGAAAAAGGACCATTACAAAAGAAATATTAAGGCAGGAGAGATAGGGTAAACCTAAGAAAGAAATGCAGAGCATCTCTACCAGAATTTTGGTAGATATAAGTTGAGTAGAACTGCTCTGAGATGCTTTCAATATTGTGTTATATTACCCTACTAGCAACAAACAGCTTTCCATAAATTTAAGCAGTTCTTGTTTCTTCAGCTTGCCATTCTTGCAGTGTTTGATAATCACTGATTTTTGATGAATCTGCAGCCAAAATTTAATGACATATTTGGAGATGGTTTTGGGAGACACAAATTAAAGACCTTGGAGAAGCCTTTGTGTGTTCCTAGATCACAAGTTAAAATCCCAGGTCTAAATGATTGTTCAGCACTACATATGTCTTAAGCCTTGTTTGGATGTTACTCCCTGCTTTTGTCCTCAAGACAGTTGAGTGTAGATTAACATTGATGAATGGGTTTATAGTTAATAAGTTGACATGTTATTAAGCTGTAATTACTACTATTTGTAATTTGTACTACTTCTTTGTGGCCGCCCCTCAAATACTGGAATACTGCTATTATGTCACTCCTAGTCTCTCTTTTCTCTAGACTGGCCATACCCAATTCTTGCAACTGTTCTTCGTATGTTTTTGTCTCTAGGACGTTAACCATCTTAGTTGCTCTTTTTTGCACTTTTTCCAAAGTCTCAACATCTTTTTTGTAATTTGTTGACACTATTTGTTTAGAAACTTTACTGATTCTTGTTGTATTTCTATAGGTATTCCGCTAATGGACTTCTAACTTGATAATGATCAGAGTGTTGATCTAACTTAGTATATTATAGTATAAGATGTTCTTATAAATATCTTCTAAGGTATCTGAAATGATCACATGCCTCCAGCATCTTATTATCACTGCTGCCCAATAGAAGTATCTTAGCTTTAGTATATTCACTGCCACTATATTTTCATGGATGAGCTGAAGCCACATAACATTTTGTAGCTGACTAAAAATGCCTTATTTTTTTGACAGTCCAATGCTCATGAAAGCATGTTTACCAAAAAAACCTGCTTTACTACCTTAACTTACTCTTAGTATCTTCAATATGCCGTCAAATCTGAATATCAATGTTGTAGTATGTACATATTGTTGGATGCCATTAATACTTTCAGAAAAAGAAATGACATCACAAAGAAAATAAGTTTAATTTTGTTTAGCAAACAAAATTAAAATGTACAATATCTAAACGATATGTAAATAAAATTTATATCACATCCAAATTATAACTGCAATATGTGCATCTTGTATATATACACACAAAATTGTAACTATTTAATCTTCATCATTGGTCAAAGAAGGTCAGTCAAGTCCTACATTGCTAACATTTTTAAAAGTACATTATGTTCTGTGTATATATTCCCAGACAAAAAATAATTCTGGGTCACAAAGGGTTATTAATTGTTGAGTTTGCATTTTATTAAACTAAAAAATATTAAAGAAAAATGTAATGGAAAAGTTGCTTTTCATACTTCATAAAATATACATGAAGGATCGTGATGTAGGTAGATGAATAGAAAATAAGGATCTATGTAAAGATATTTGAGAAACACAAAGAAAGCAAGAATCGAAAAAGTGGCTCTTCAATGAGAGATGAATTTTTGCATTTGTTATATATGAATCTGTAAATGGATAAATGATTTATATAAAAGAAATCCAGGGAGAGGAATGTTCATCACCTAGAATTACTCAGAAAGTAGAAAAGGCAGTATTAAAGTCTAATAAATAAATAAATAAATGTTCATTTAATCATGCATTCTCAGGAGATGAAAAAACTTGTATGCAGGCTAACCTCAGACCAATTCACATTGTTTGAATTGTAATTTCATCATCACTTATTTTTAACTTCCTAATCTAGTCTATAGTCCCAGGATTTCTTAGTGGTTTCCTATCCAACAACTAACTACATCTGATCTGGCTTACTTGTTCAAAACAGGTCAAAATCAACTAGGTACTGCCATCTACTGTGGCAAATGATTAACCAATTCATCTCCAGCCTAACCCTTCTTGTTATCTCACTAACTACAGTCATGGCTTCAGGTTTTTAGACCACTCTGAACCTGTGGAAAACATAATTGAGGTTTATAAACCCATGTGATAGTTTTCCAAAAGTAGCCCAAGCAATAGGAATGACTAGTTGGATGTACTTACGTCATTGTGCCATTACTGCTATACCTTAAAGTCAAACTCTGTACTCCTGCCAGTTTTCTTAGTCATATTCAATACTTCAGAAAGAAGAAATATCAGTTTAATCTAATGAGTAATGCATAGTCTTTCATCCTTTAGACATGACATGTAACTTCTTTTATACAAGTCGTACTACCAATAAGCTATAGGAGAAGAGCTACACAACTCTTAAAGCTAACTACCATATATACTTGAGTATAAGCAGAGTTTTTCAGCATGCAAAATGTGCTGAAAAAGTCACCCTCGGCTTACACTCGAGTCAACTAATTTTCGGGCCTAAAATGATGCGTGCAGAGCACGCGCCAAATGCATGCTGCATGCGCATCACCTTAAGCCCGAAAATCAGCTGATTTAGCTACCGGTTCAGCTAAATTTAGCTACTGGTTTGGGCGAACCGATGGCTAAATTTAGCTAAATTGGCTCGTTTTCGGGCCGAGATTGATGCGGACACAGCGTGTGCTGCATGTGCATCAATTTGGGATCGAAAATGGGCCGATTTAGCTACCGGTTCAGGTGAACCGATAGCTAAATTTAGCTAAATCGATAATCAGCT
>JANHJO010008823.1:78618-90858 GCA_032468235.1 Pseudoxyrhopus heterurus | reverse complement strand
TTCCTCCTCTCCACAAAGCCCACTCCCTTTTAGCACTGATGTTGTCATCTAGTTGGGTAATGAAACGCTTTCAAGAAAACCACCCAAGTTCAGAAAGTACCAAGGACCCCACAGTTCAACCCTGAGCTACAAATATTTTCTCTCGATCGTTTCCTCCCAATTTATCACTGTCATGTTTTACTGGATACTGCATAAACACAGTCCCACCAGAAATAGCAGGCTTCATGTCTCAATGAAAGCAACAGGCCATAAATCAGCAATGCACCCCATCATCAGAAGGACGCAATCGTTCACATGCGTGCAAACAAGGATGGGATTTTTATTGCGTGGTAGTGACTTACATCTTGATTGCAAAGGGTCGTGTCTGAACTCACAAAACCTTCCAGTGCCTGAAATACAAGCTTAGTCTAGGAAGTTAGTAATTTTTGTTCAGCATTAAGGTCCCCATGTTACATTTTTGTATTAACCCCCGTTTCCCTCTGCAACGACACAAATGCATGATTTATCCTATCCAAAAACGCAAAATGCTGCACATTTTTGAAGTTTGGCTTCCTCAATCAGGAGGATCTCAACACGAAACTGAAACCAGCCGTCCGATGTTTATGTGAACTGTCTCCGTTAAAGTTTTGCATTTAAGGAGCTAAAATCTTGCAAGGCCCCGAGCGAGCGCTGAGCGTTGATTCACATCCAAGGGATTTAAAATCCTCACATACGTTCCAGTCCAAGATATGCGAAAAGCTGGTTTTGGACACATGCTGGAAAAAAACACCGATCCGCATGAAGAATTGTGCAAGAATTGTGCAAAGCACAGCTGCAGGGCTCTTGACTGCAGCGCGCACGGCTAACCGACCCGAGAAAGGAAGAGAAAGAGGAAGCCGTTTTGGCGTTTCGAACGCAGCCTTCCAAGTTGAAGGGCAAAATTTGCAACTCATTGGAACCGGGAACGAAACACCACCAAAAAAACCCCCACATCTGTTCAGTGGAAAAACACACACCAAAAAATCTTGGGGAATGGGTAGCTGCAATACAGATAATCCTTGTTTTATAACCGTTCGTTCAAAGTTACAACGGGGTTGGAAAAGGGGCGTTTTTCACACTTAACGACCAATGCGGCATCCTTGGAATCGCGGGGTCAAAATTCCGACACTTGGGAACCGTCTCATATTTATGACGGTTGCAGTCATGTGACCCCCTTTTGTGACCTTCTGATCGGCAACCTCAACGGGGAAACCGGATTCACTTAACAACGGTGTCACTGACAAGCGCTGCGGTGGTTCGCTTAACAGCCTGGGGCAAGAAAGGTCGTGAAACGGGGCTAATTCACTTAGCAACGGGTGTCCCTTAAGGACAGAAATGTTGAGCTCCCTTGCGGTCGTAAGTCAAGCCCTACCAGTCAGAATTAAGAACAACAAACATGTACAGGTTTTTCAAAGGAAATTTTCATTCAGGCGGTTTAAGTTTCCACTTTCCGGGCTTGGGAGAAGAAAGGCATTGTTTGTTTTTATTTTATTTTTAAAGTGCCATAATCTCCAGGAAATATTCCACTTTATCTGTAATGGTATGCGGCAATGACCTTAGAAGAGAGAGAGGAGGAAAAGCCACAGACTAGATAACGGTCAGATAAGAGGCGGCTGAGCCCCCAGCAGGAATGAGGACGTGGTAAACATTTCAGAAGAGACCTTTCCCCTAAGGCTGTAGGAGCAATAAAATAGGAGAAAAATGTACAGCTAGTCCTCGGGTTATGGCCGCAACTGAGCCCCAACACATTGACGTTGCTAAGCGAGTCATTTGCTAAGTGAGTTTCGCCCCATTTTACGACCGTGCCTGCCACCATTGTGAAGTTATTCGCTGCCGTTGTTCGGTGGCTGTTAAGTGAATCTGGCTTCCCCATTTGCTGCAACCGTCATAAATACAAGACAGTGGCCAAGCGTCGGAATTTTGATCACGTGACCACGGGGATCCCCTTCCCACGTGGAGTCTTTCAGAGACTCTGGACTACAACTCCCAGCCAATTCACCCAAAGCCAGTTGAGAATCAGGTTGGTGTGGTGGTTAAGGTACTGGCCTAGAAACCAGGACACTGGGAGTTCTAGTCCTGCTTTAGGCATGAAAGCCGGCTGAGTGACTTTGGGCCAATAACCAGGGGACGGTGAGTTCTAGTCCCCCATTAGGCACGAAAGCCAGCTAGGTGACTTAGGGCCAATCTACCGGTGATGGTGAGTTCTAGTTCCACATTAGGATTGAAAGGCGTCAGAGGGACCTTGGGCCAATTACCAAGAAACTGTGAATTCTAGTCCTGCTTTAGACATGAAAAGTGGCTTGGGGACTTTGGGCCAATCACCAGGAGACAGTGAGTTCTAGTCCTGACTTAGGCATGAGAGCTGGTTGGGTGACTTTGGGCCAGTTACCAGGTGATGGTGAGTTCTAGTCCCATCTTAGACATGAAAGCCAGTTGGGTGACTTTGGGCCAATCACTGGGAGATGGTGAGTTCTAGTGCAGCCTTAGGAATAAAAACCAGTTGGGTGACTTTGTATCAGTCCCTGTTTCTTAGCCCAACCATCTCATATGTTTGCCGCCCTGAGATATTTATAAAACTAACTGGCTGATTACCTGGCTTCGCCCGGGTATAGTCATCCCGTCGCTCCCCCCGCCTCCGCCTCCGAAGCAGAGCCTCCCCCCCAACACTCTCTCGGATAATTAACAATAGCAATGCTGACTGAGGAATTCTGGGAGTTGAAGTCCAGAGGCCTTAAAGTGGCCAAGATTACACACCTCTGGGACAGAACACGAGGGTAACAAGCCAAGCCAGGATTTCAGCCTCGATCTGACCCTGTCTGAGATCTTCCCATCCCAAAATGAAATTGGTTCAATAATGGTCAAATAACAGCATTTTGGCTGTTTGGCAACCAGCTCAAACTTAGCGCCATTTGCAGCATCCCGTGGTCACGTGACTACGATTTACGATGGTTTTTTGTTTTGTTTTTTTGGACAAAATTCAGTTGTTTGCTTCCTGGTTTCGGCGAAAATGCCCCTTTGCAAACAACATGTTCACTTATGACTGATGTTTGTTTTATGACCGCAGATACGCATGATGACCATCGCCGAAAAAAAAAACCTCCCATAAAATTGGGTCGGTCGTGTGGGTGTCCCATTTTATGACTATCACAATTTATGACTGCAATGGGCAGGCTCCATTACAGTCATAAGGCAAGGACTATCTGTACATATAACATCAAATTCCTTGAAAATGATGCAGCTTCACCTCCACATAACTCAGTGCAGAACCAGGTGTATAAGTATTTGATCTACCGTATATACTCAAGTATAAGCCAAGTTTTTCCTCAGCACGCAAAATGTGCTGAAAAAGTCACCCTCGGCTTATACTCGAGTCAACTAATTTTTGGGCCTAAAATGATGCGTGCGCAGCGCACGCCAAACGCGCACTGCGCGCACATCACCTTAGGCCCCAAAATCAGCTGATTTAGCTACCGGTTCGGGGAAACCAAGCTAAATTTAGCTAAATCAGCTGGTTTTGGGGCCTAAATTGATCTGGCTTATACTTGTTGACTCGAGTATAAGCCGGATCATCAATTTAGGCACAAAAATCACCTGATTCTCGGGCCTAAGGTAATGCGTGCTCAGCATGTGCTGCTCATGCTCGAAAACCAGCTGATTTAGCTAAATTTAGCTACCGGTTCAGGGAACCGGTAGCTAAATCAGCTGGATTTTGGATTCAAATTGATGCGTGCACAGCATGCGCTGAGCACGCATTACCTTAGGCCTAAGAATCAGGTGATTTTCGTGCCTAAATTGATGATCTGGCTTATACTCGAGTCAACAACTTTACCCCGTTTTGCTAGGTAAAATTGGGGCTTCGGCTTATACCCGAGTCGGCTTATACTCGAGTATATACGGTATTTTATAAGGTTCTCATTTAAAAAAAAAAACAGCAAATTTATCAGAAATGGAAGTACTATACTGTGAGACTATCATTTTAGAAGAAGAAAATATGGGAAAATACCCATAATGTGGATTGGCTTCTTAACATTTTAAAAATCTGTCCAAACATTCATTAGAGCTACCATAAGCTTTTCACATTCCATTGTACAGAATGACTCTATAGCAACATGTGTTCCATTTCATTGTCTACAACTTAACAAATAATACATTTTCTAAATATAACCGAGATTTAGAGAATATACATTATCTATATATGGAGATATATATAAATAAATGTCTACATTTAAATCAGCAGCTTCTAAATCTGCCAGTGCACCATGCAAACAAAAATGTATACTTTACATATAAGAATTCCCTATTCCAGGGGTTCTCAACCTTTTCTTCACCATGAACTCCCTTTTGCAGTCATGGATCATGGTCACAGACCCCTAAGAAATAACTCAAGATTTAAATCATAACAGCCTTCGCAGAACCCCTGGGACAACATAGCGGTCCCCAGGGTTCCACGGACCACAGGTTGAGAACTACTGCCCTATTCAGTTATTGGCCATTGTAAGGAGATTGAAAACAATTCTTGCAAGGATCTGTGGATCATGGATTATAGGACTGTCCATTAGGCCGATCCTGTGGAAAGTAGATTGTGTCCTTCAACATCAGTTTCCATTTGGCACTGTCCATTTCAGAATTAGCTTAAAAACTAGGAAGTAGTATTAGTCTATTACTATTATGACCGGGTAATTTATTTAAGGCATATTCAGCATTCTAGAAACAATCATTTTCCCTTTTATCAGGCTGTTTTAGAAAAAAATACAAAAAATTATAAAGGCAACTTTCACATCTTCACAGCAATATAGATCTAAAAGATCTGATTTACACAAAAGAAAACAAAGCACGTTCACTTCCCCTTCCTTTCGCACAACCAGATTCTATAGTTATACTTGATACCACGTTAATTTCAACTTTATGGAAAACAGAGTATTAAAGGCAGTGCTTGTGGATTTTTTTTAAAATGAATTTTCTTTCCTATTGAGCTGAGCTTTTAATGAATGGGAAGTTATAGGAGAGAGCTGGGCCCATAAGCATTGCAAATGAACCCTCGTTAAGTGTGCAAATGTGATTGAATGCAAGGAGGGAATATTAAGAATGATGTCTAGGACTTCACTGAGTGCCTGGTTTTACAGGTTATTAATCACTCTGAGTTGGAGAAACTGAAAATCTTTTTTGTTTGTTTGCTTAAATTATTTCCATCAGCTAAGAGCTAATCCAGTTAAATGATGTTACAAAATCAGATAGCAGCAAACCTTTCAATTATTTGGGTCACTGTTTTCAATCATTAAAGGGCTGATTCTCTTTCCAATCCTTTGAGTCACTCAGTTTCCCACTTGCTGGTTATTTTTAATCTTCTAATCCTAAATATTTTTTTCTAATGCTTTTTGTTTAGTCATTCAGTTTCTGCAATCCAGCATCCATAAACTATTAACTATCACACAATTAACAATGTTCTAAATATCATGTAGATAAATAGACAGGGTGAGGGTTAATGGCTTAGTTTTCTAGTCTAAGGTAAGAAACTATGGTTTGATGGTAGTCCAGGCAAGTGTGGGCACTGGAAATTTTAGTTTATATTACATTCCTTGTCTAATATAATCTATAATACTATAAACATTGATAGTTAACAAACTGTAATTTTAAAAATTGGGAAGCTGTCATGTACCCAAGCAAAGAATCAAATTCTGGGGGGAAACAAGGACTGATGAAAAGGACTGATGAATATTAGATGTCTATGAATGCCTAAGTTCAAATGATCCTCGTAAGTTATTTTGAGAATATAAATGAGAAACTGCAGTCCGGTGCCTGTTTTGGAAATGTTCCCACTTGTCTACAGAAAGTGCAATGTAAGCATGGGTAGAAGCACAGGAGTGCCCTAGGGGTACCTTGACAGATACCTTTCTGGTAAAGTAATGCTCTCACTTAACATGTTATGTAAATACATTCAACTGTGCTTTATTAAATAAAATATAACTTAACAAATGATATATGTGGTTGTAAACAAGGGGTGGATTTGTGTCTGTGTGTGTGTGTGTGTGTGTGTGTGTGTGTGTTTACGAAGGGGGGAAGGGAGAGGGAGAAAGAGGATAGATAGACAGAGACAGACAGACAGACAGACAGATAGGTGGTACACAGACAGATAAGACTGGCAGACAGATTTATACATTTAAAATCTCTACACAATGATACACTATGCAATATTTTACCTCTTCCATTAGGTCTGGAATACTGTAAAAGCGGTTGTAGAGGCAACAAAAAATGTTACTTTTCCCAAGTGCCCTAAAATGGTAGCGTATGACTTCCTTGACCCATTAGTTTATCTTGCCATTCAACTAGTTTCTCTCATTTGCTTGAGATTCCCATAGATCAAACATAGTAATGACCTATATGGGCATAAAAATGGCTTACAATAACACATTATAAGGAGAAGGGAAAATTAGTTTCACCATATTCCATCCCGGTGTAAGGATTTTTTCAGGACTGGTCTACTATATTTTTGACAAAGACATAGATCCTATAATTATTCATTAATTCCTGCATCCATGCCAATTACCATATGCCCTCAAGGTTCATCATTATGGAAAGTCGAAGTGGGACAGGCTCCAAAAAGGAATATATTTCATTCTAAACAACATTAAGTATTTTTTTTAGTCAATGCTAATCTTTGAAATGAAAAAAGAAAAAAAAAAGGATGGGAAGAGGAGGATCGATTTTGGCTAGTCTATGGAAATTGGATCCATATAAATCAGGAATCAGAGACTGCCAAATTCTGTGTAACTGATGTTGCAAACCATGACAGAAAAACAAATGAAGAGCTAATGAGTTTCAGAAAAACTGGCTTTCAAATAAGATTCATACTTCGACAAATATGATGATACGCTTTCCTTCTTACAAACTGTGTTAGGAAATCCTCAAGTTGGCAAGTTGTTCGCGGAAAACAAGTCTAGAAATATTTGATTAATAATTAAATGATTAAGTAGTGCCTGCACAGCAACACAAGGAAGCAATCACCAGTAGGTGTAGTGTATGAGGTCTTAAAAAGTGGATAAAACGATCAAATCCCTGCATCGGGGTCACACTAAACTGCTTAATATATGAAGCATGAAAGCCGTAAGACATACCTCAGAAGTTAGCTAGGCTAGGCTTTAATTTTAGTAGTTAATGGAGGTGAAACACATCTGTGTTATTAATCACAATTTGTCATATATTACTGAGAGAGTTCTGTTGTTCTGTTATTGCAACAAAAGAATGCTTGAAATGAATGAACTTTCTTCATTCCCACTGGATTAAAAAAAAAAATACTATAGGACACAGCCTCTACTCTTTACAATAATGACAAAAACATCCTTCATCTCTGCTCTCAGGATACCCAGGCTTAAAAAAACTCCTGTGTGCTGTAGATAATTGTTGGAGATTGCATTCACACCAAAGTCAGATATTGGGATCTCACTGTTGACTCATGTAAATATGGATCCCATAGCTCCCACAGCTACATATTATAGCATTAAGACAATCCAGGTAGGCTGCCTATTTTGTTATCTACCATTGTTTCTTCTGTTAAATGAGGAACCCTAGAAAAAATTCAGAGGAACTGCAATGCTTCATTCAGACAGAAAATGGATATGTGCAAACCAATGTTATATACATATGCATATAAAATCTGCACATGCTGTAAGTATGATGACTTTTTAAAAGTTCACTTAAAACTGTTAATATGACTTGCTCCAATTGAGAGCTCAGAGTTGAATTGTGGGATCCTTATTGCTCCATGAGCTTGATTATTGGTTTGTTGATGTTTCATTATCCAATTATGTAACATCACCAGTGCTAGCGAGTGTTGGGATTGCTCCCTGTTTATATACAGTAGCTTGCCTTGCCAGTCTGGTGGAGGGTATATTTTTCTCCTTGATAGTTCCTTGATTAGGGTATTGTTTTCTGCTTGATTGTCTAATCTCTGCTTATCTGGGTGTTGGTTGCTATACATGGCATGTTCTGGTCTTTTGTTTCCTTCTTAATTTCCACGCCCATGCTAACACTGGAGGACAAGTACTGTATATAAACAGGCAACAAATCCTACACTCACTAGCACTGATGATGTTACTTAGTCAGGTACAGTGGAACTTCCGTTTGTGAATGCCTCCGTTCGCGACCAATTCACAACATGACCAAAAACGCCAGCCGAGTTTTGAATCGGTTCCCGACTTAAAACTCAGTTGGTGAACAAAAAAACGTCACGGAAAGAGTCATTTCCGTGCCATTTTCCTTTCTGCGCATGTGCAGTGAGGGTCACTTCAGAACGCGACCATTTCGGTTCATGCCCACATTCCGGGAACGGATTGCGGGCGCGAACCGAGGTTTCACTGTAATGAAATATCTGCAAGCAAACAACCAAGTACAGAGAGCACCAAGGATTCCACAATCACAGCTCTCCTTTTATTTCAGTATTTACTACAAGGATGACTTTTTTTTTAACCTTCTTACAGGCTAGTTATCAACGTCTGGTTTATGCACAAATGATGAAATACAACATTTTGGCATGGAAGAATTGTTAATACTCTTGCCAAACTCACCAGAGAAAAGGGGGGAGGGGAGGGGGTAAAATCCAAAGCCAATTTAATAATCACCAGGTCCTTATAGAATATACTTCTGTAACTATCCTGTTTTAGAACGTATTTCTGGTGAACAGTGATCTTAATTAGATTATCTGTGTACTGTTTTTTACCTCTTTTTGTCTTCCTTATAGTATCTTGCGGCCAAGACTTATTAAACGAGTACAGTCTTCATTGATCTGTTTTATTTCCAGTTTTATTTATTTAATCTGAGGTATCACACACATCTGGTTTGTTTCAAAAAATGCCACCACAAAAAAGTATCCAAGCTCAACTGAAACAAGTACAAGCTTCCCTATAAATAATCAAGCACCTAACAATCACTGTTAGTGAGATATTAAAAAAATAACAAAAATTCCTTTATACTGGCCATCATATATCCCTTTTTATGTATTTAAACAGGCAATATTCATCTACAGAAAAAAAATGTATGCAAGGAATAAGGGATTCAGGAAGACTTAAAAAAAAAAAAGGAAAATCCCTTTCCAGTTAAAGAAATTGAGTAAAAACTGAGCACGGAAGATTTTTGGGAGGGGAGGGGGGAGTTAAAAAGAAGGAACGTTACCACCATATTTTGGTTTGGAATCCAGAGACTACAGATTGGGACTGGTTTTACATCCATAGCAATCTTCTGAAATTTGGTGCCCTGCATATGTGTTAAAGATGAACTCCCATTGGCTCTAACTCAATGGCAGTTGGAACCTAATACATCTGGAATACATCAGTTTGGGAAAGGATGCTATTATTCATGCTCAGAGATTAATGCAGTCATGCCTGTTCATTATATAGCCTCACCATCTTTTATTTTGGGATCACTGAGATCATCAAGTAGCAAAATTCCCAGGAATGATCATTTTAATTCAAAATGCTTGTGCCTTTATATATTTCATACCAGTATTATTCAAAAGACATGTTTCTGCTTCTTATTTGCTTTCTATAGTTTTTGGGTCATAGAATATCTTCAAAATAATTGTTTCCTGAGCTGTTCTTAGAAGACATCAATGGACATTTCACAAAAATGTCCAACTGCCCCCATAGTTGTATGCACTACAGGTCACTTCATGTGCCACTATGAAGTTGTCAGTAACAATAATATTAAAGCTTACTAGCTGGCTTTTTAGCAGGAATCTGTAACATGTCTGGATATTATCTTCTTGTAATATTATCATGTAACAAAAATATTTATGACACTTTCTATTTAAACGAATCAATTCTTTGCTCTTGTAGGTCAGGCAACATATTTCTATTCCCCAGAAGTCTTTTGGGAAATGTAAGGATGTTAAAAACCAAATTAATAACACAGCACCTTTAGGAGGAGAAACAATCCTGCTAGTTCTAATTAAAAACACATTACAAGACTGCAGCAAATAGAAGTTTTTCCATCTTCTATTGTAGTGTAAGAAATCTGCTCACATCATCCATTTTTTTTAAAGTTATCTCTTATAGGCTTGGTTACCCTGAAATTGTACATAATTGGAAACATTTTATTCTGCTTGTTAGACAAGGAGTGTAATTTTATTTAAAGCACAAGTTTTCTTTTTAAATATTAGAAAGTTTTTTTTTAGCATAGAGCAGTAATTCACTCATGGAATTCATTCATTAAAATATGTTTACTACCCATCAATGCCCCAAAGTGACTGTTTTAAGTATTTTCTTAAACAGCCAAATATATGCTAGTGCCACGAGCAAATTACTGTGTAATCATAATTTCAAATCTAAAAATATTTACTCACCTTTCTAATCTGAAAATACTCACTTATCTTTCTTAACTGTGTCATCTAAATTCCATTTGCATTCTAATTATAAACAAAAAGTTATGAGGATCTTACACAAGGCAGTAAAATTTAAAGACTGAATGATTCATATGTTAATCAGTACTGCTTCAGTTAAAAAAAGAAATGATGTGAACACATGTGTGTGGGTGCATCTATGCTAGAATGAAAAGCACACTGCTGCACACTGATTCAAACCTGAAGAATCCTGACAAATCGACTTTTCTTGAAGTTAGTTCTTCATTGGTGTAATAAAACAATGTGAAAATGTGGTTATTCTTAAAACATTTATCTGTTTACATTAGCCATCTGCCTTTATTTTCCTATTAAAACCCTTCCTTGCCCATCTTCCTGCTCTGATTCTGCTAGTCTTTACCACTGGTTGAATCAACTTTTTAAAATTCATGACCTGATATTTTTTAATTTACATGATTTACTGCTTTCAAGAGCTATCCTGTCCTTGCCTTCTAACCTTTAACCCCTAGTGAACTAATCACTTAATATGCAGATCCAATTTTCTGATTTTTTTTAAAATTTAATGTTGCTAGCCAGCTTACAATGTTCTCACTTAAAAGAAGAAAAATAGCAAATGTTTTATATACAAAGTTGCATCGACCATTTTTGTTCTTTTTCCTATTTATTTCCTCCTGTTTCCATTCAAAGCTTCTTCAGTTCTGTTTCAGTTCTCTCAAAAAAGTTCTGAAGAAGCTTCTTGAATGAGAAGTGAAAGATCTTCAGGCAAAACAAAGAAATTCTACAAAACAAATATTAAATTAGAAGAAGAAAAATACCTGCCTGTCACCAACTTGAAAAAAAAAAAGGATTAGAAATTTAATGACATGGGTGATGTCAAAGTATCACTAATCTACTGCCTCCATGGGTGATGTCAAAGTATCACTAATCTACTGCCCTATTAGAAGGTGGTCTGCTTGGATACAACACATTACTGACACCAGGGATGTAACTGATATGTCATCGATAAAGAATCCCAGGTTTAATTCTTAACATCTTTTGTTAAAAGGACACAAAACAAGGAACTTCTTTTTGTGCTCTTAGAAGCTACCAATAATTGTGAACAGCATTAAACTACGTGGAAGAAGGATACTTCCTCTCAATCTATGATGTCATCTTGCCTTCATGTATACAACATGAAGGGATACTCGGAGACCATACAATATGTATTTATTCTTCATTGTTTTAATTGTTTTGTTTTTATGATGTATGTTTGCCAGAGTCAATTTTTGAGGTGGGTATAGCTATAGAAATTAAATAAATACATAAATATAGAAATTAAATAAATATGCACATAACTCCCCATAGTAACTGATTTAGGGTTTTTTTTTTCATTATAGAATTAATGGTACATTTATATATGGGTATGTGTAAGTGCTCTTACCAACTCCTGGCATGGAGGTGGTATGTAAATGCCATGACACAACACAAAACGAGCAACAGTCTGGAGTCTGAAAAACAACAGTTCGGGGCCAACAACAATAATGTTATAACGTAGGAGCAGAGAGATGGGAGTTGTAAGATCTAATAGTATAACAGAATAACAGAGTTGGAAGAGACTTGGAGGTCTTCTAGTCTAACCCCCTGCTCATGCAGGAGACCCTATACCAAGGGTTGGCAACCTTTTTCACTCAAAGGGCCACTTGGGCCCATTTCCCACAGAAAAAAAACACTGGGGGCCACAAAACCTGGCTGGGTATGGCCAACTCAATGTCATTCCCACCCAGTCACATGACCCCCCAGCCACACCTATCCAGGTTTTGTGGCTCACTGTTTTCTGTGGGAAATGGGACTCTCTCCCCCCCCTCTCCCCTCCCTCCCTCTCATTTGTGTTTCTC
>JANHJO010008823.1:53208-65692 GCA_032468235.1 Pseudoxyrhopus heterurus | reverse complement strand
AGGAAAGGAAAGGAAAGGAAAGGAAAGGAAAGGAAAACCAACACACATACAGCTACTAACAGTGTCAGCCCCGACTACAGCCAGGCAACTCTGGGTTATCAGCTAGTTTATAAATAATGTTGGCAAACAGGAAATCTTGGACATTTGATTTATCATGTTAGTTCTTCATCCATTTATGATCGTCATGAATTGCAGCGTTGTGTTGTGAAGTACAAATTATCGTCCTTGAAGTTCTGAAGAAGCATTTTTATTGTAAAATGATTGGTCCTGCTTTACTTATTAAGTGTGGGAATCCAATTATGATTTTTTTCCTGTATACTTTGTTAATTATCTGCAAATCCATTTAATAGTATCTTGTTAGTAATGGTGGTACACCTCTTTGAGAAATCATTGTTTCTGACTATTGCAATTCTTAAAACTATGTACAATGAGATTTATTTTCTGATAATGGATATATTACAATAAACATTTCCTAAACATGATGTATATTTCTGTCTTGGTTTTAGCTACTCCCATGGAGGTTTGTAATTTTCTGAATCATTCTGCTCACTGATTGCTAATATATCATATTAATGCATAAATCAGCATACACTAGCTAGAATATTGTAGTTAATTGTGTCACACTTCAGAGTCTCTGGAATCCATAATTAACCTTTTGGTAACACAACTCATTACATTTAAAAGTAAACTTGTCCTTTCTGACTTTCATCAAATGTCGTCATAAGAAATCATAGTTTGGGCCGCATTAATGAAGAGAGCATTTTTCACCAATCTGTCTTGCTGGCTAGATATGGCAATAATCCCAGATAATTTTCTAACTTTTTGCCTTGGTACCTTTCCTTGTTACAAATTCAATAGACTTTTGAGAAGAGATAAGGCAAACTTTTTAAAACACTGAAGGTGCCTTGCAAGTCTAATCAAGAAAGGTTTTAATTTAAATCCAAAAGTTGCAGGAAGGAAAACAACACTGTAGAACTAAGTACTAAGTCAAATATTTAAAACAAGATCATGCTTGATAAAGGAAGCAGCAAAACATTGTAGGTGGGGCTTGATCATATTTAGTTAATGACAGCAGTTCAAGTTCTATCTACAATACACAAAATTGGCATTGCACTACAGAACTACAGTTGCCTGGAATGGATAATCATTTCCTGTAGCAAATCATAATATTTTCAAAGAGTAAGTTTCTTTCAAATACATCTCTGATAAGAATAAGAAATCAAAGCATGGATATCTTGAATTCACATTAATTTTGTTTTATGTTTTGTTTGTTTGCTGTTAACTTTATCTGTTCGAAGAAGGAATAATGGCTCCCATCAAATAGGTAAGAACTGATAGCTGAAGTAAAAAATTGCAGGAACTTGAAAACAGTCATGGCTGAATATTTAACCTGCACTTTAGGAAAGTCAGTTTCAGAATGTCTCAAAAGTTGGACACGATTGAAAAAGAAAGGAATTAAAGAAATAGAATGTTCTGAACAGACAGCTGAAAAACTTGCCTTTGAGGATGGCAAATGGAAAACTTCAGAAGAAACCATTGTGGCTACTATTGTATTCTTATAAATTTACTCTCCAATATATATTTATGATAAAAGATAGAGTATACAACCAGAAATAACAAGTTGCTAATAAGGCTCATACAAGGGTGCCTTGTACAGAATTCCACTCAGTTCCCACAAAATATTTTTTTAATATTAAAAATATACTAAATATAATTAGATAAGAAAAATAACCAGTTGAGTCATATGTATAGGTTCCCATCACCATTCTTAATAACTGAGTGTATACATGCAAGCCAATGAACCTGCATTGTGATATTGCATCTCCTTTTCTCTCTTTTTTTTTTACCTGCAATAGTGCCCTCTCTCATGTAGTGCTTTCATGTGGTACATAGTTTGCACACCAGATTGTGGTAGCCCTGGTTGCAACCAATAAAGATTTGGTTAGAAGGCAAGTTAAATCTTTATGAAAGATTCTATAAGAAAGACAAGAATAAAATGCTCACTACTTGAAGAATGTGATACATTTTCAATGGACTATGGAGAGAACTGAAAGCAGAATTACTCAAGCTCATATTTAGTCTTAATTGTCTGGTATAAGAAGAACTATTTTTAGGTTGAGAAATGTGAAAAATAATGTACAATATAAAGAAGAGAATATATCAAGTGCAGGTAAATCAAAACATAATTAAACAAACTGTAAGTGTATTGAAGGTAACAGATGAATTATACTCCAGGATACTGGCAGACGAGGTGAATTATATCCCAAAATACTGAAGAATGTTATAGACATTAGAGTTACTGGTAATTTGCTTTGAGCAGTCATGGAGTATGGCTTAGGTGCTTAAATATTCAAGACAGGTTTGGTCCTTATTAGAATGAAAATAATTTTTTAACACTACTGATTGTATTTCAAAAACAATTGTAATTTTTCCTCTGAGCATCTCAAAAATAATGGTTAAAATATTAGAAGCTAGCCAATAATTTATAAAGAAAAAAAAGCCCTGTTAATCTATTTAATGGCCTTGCAGGAATGCCATAAGCTTCTATATATTCCTTTTTTGTGGGAGAGGGGGCACATTTAAGAAAATAGCAATAGCACTTAGACTGATATATTCCGTGGTGCTTTCCAACACTCTCTAAATGGGTTACAAATGTCAGCATATTGCCCCAACAATCTGGGTCTTCATTTTACTGACCTCAGAAGGATGGAACGCAGAGTCAGGATCAAACTCCTGACTGTGGGCAGAGTTACTCTGCAATATTGTATTCTAACCACTGCATTACCATGGTTCCTCATACTAGTAGTTGGACCCATAGCTGATGTAACCTAACAAACTACTAATTAATGATTCTGTATAAACTAGAGGAGAATCTTAATGGAGAGTAAGAGAATTTTGTCTTGGGCAGAATTCAACCCTTTTGTAAATGAGTTGTACGAACATGAAGAGCAGATGTTTCTCTATTTTGCAGTGACATCCACAATGAAATATTGCTAGCATAGGAAACAGAATCAAGATTCAGAAAGATATAAATGGGCTAAACACTGGACTGAAAGCAGACAGATGTAAACTCCCATCTTTATGTAAACAATAATAGATGCTAATACAGAAAGAGTGATGATGAGAAACAGATTTAAGCATCTTAGCAAATTACATTTGAACATGATCCATCAGTTCCTTAAAAACGGCAGACATGTAGGCTGTTGTTGTCTGTAATTTAGTTGAGAATTCCAATCCTAGCTATTCTGTGAAAATGGGACTTTTTTTTCCTGTTCACCCTAAACCATTATGGAGGCAGGCCATGCCATGAAATAGTGAGTTGACCAGAATGACAGATGCTGCTAAAAATAGATGCAAACACATGATAAGAATTTTTCTTTTGCAGGATCCAATCTGGATCAATCACCAGGACTGGAAGTTTTATCTTCCAAGCTTTCGGACTCATGCTGGAGCCCATCTTTGGGGAACTTCTTTCTATTTTACTTTTGTTCTCTTTCCTGAAATACATAGGCTGGGAATTCCCAGAGTTGTGTTCAGTATCTTTTAAGGGCACCATGGTGGGAAAGCCTGAATGAAAATAGTTTTCCATTTGTGAAAATGAAAAGGACATTTCCTTTCCAAAAAGTAGTCTCTCAAACATCCCACTGTAGATATCTGGATTCTTTATCTTGTTGCTATTTGCTTTGTGTTCGTAATCCCAGGATCTATACTGAGACCTAAGTGAGTACATGAAGCATATTAGCTTTACTGAAGTATGACCCTCAGAATTTTTACTTCACATATTAATTATATAACTCCAGACAGTTGAAGTATAAATGTACCGCACATGACACATGGGCTAGTCCCAGAGATCTACTAAATGCTTCAGGTTTTGTAAATGATCAATGCAGTATGTCCAGAGCTGAGAAAAATACCTGATTTATTGTACAAATACTATGTAAACATTGGAAGTTATATACTGGTCAATAGTGTAGATGACCACTGAGTGCCACTGTTGCTGCTTAAAAGAGATAAAACTGAAATAAGGTGTATCAGCCAAAAAATATTATGTTTCCACCAGAAGGTTTGCAAATGGATACCTTGAATTCACATTCATTTTGTCTGGCATTGCATCCTTGTTTTTCCCCTGTAAGGACTGTAGAAAAATAGAAGAAAATCAGAGGATACCTGAGAGTAATTTGTCTTAAGTAAAAGGTGAGTGTTATACAATATATATCCAAAGGAATCATTAATCTAATGTAAAAAGCGATTAAAATTTTTTTGGTTCATGATTATTGAGCTAATAAATAATCAAAAAATGTTTTTTTCTACCACAAAACTATTTTTTGACCAAATAATCAATTTGTTTTTATTCTGAAATGAATTTTCACATATGCATTTCATTCAAAGCTGTCTTCCTTTTAATGAGTGTCAAGGGGATCTATTTTAACTCACTGTATTTTGAAGACAGAGAAGGGTTTTTTGGAAGACATGATAGTTTCAAAAATGTAGAAAAATGTCTTATTTTAAGTCCCTCTTTTCTTCTCTGAAAACCTTAAAGAAGTAATAATACTAAAATCTGAAAATGTATTGGTAGTAGTCTTTTTTGCATTTATATTGTACATAAGCAGACACGGTACACATTGGCAGGTTCAGAAAACCTGTTTTCTAATTCCTACCTTACCTTGAAGATGGGATTATCTTTAGCAGTTAACATGTTGGAATCAGTTCCAAGCACTCTTAAGTCAATTGCTTAATGGACACCAATATGCTAAAAATGCTCAAGTTGCTTAAATATAGATACAAGCATCAATATCCTCAAATATTGTATATACAAAGCTACAGGTAGATATACTGTACGTATAGACCCCATTGTGCAAGATGATGTATTTCATGATCATCTATATTTTGGCACACAGTACAGTACAATTATCTACATGACTAAACAATTTTATTCCTACTTATTAGTTGGTTGGAAAGTTCAACTATTCTGGATATTATTTTTCCTCATCTTTGATTATGGAGTGCCAAATCTGTCATTAAGGCCATGAAACCACTGTAGGTCTGGTCACAAATATCTAACTAACCAGACAGCAATTTTTTGTCTTCTCCAGAACTGGATGAGGACATAGGTAGAGATAATCTTGATGCAACTTGTTTCACAAGTGTTAATAACTTTGTTACAATATTCTCCTTAATAATTCATCTGAATTATGGGATAGCAGCTCCCCTCAGTGGAATAATTATTGCAAATTTCAACACTTTTTTTTTTTGGTTTATCTTTAAATCTCTTATTCCAGGCTGGGTGAAATTTAGTTGATCTCAAAAATAAAGGTTGAATTAAAATTCCATTTTGTTAAAATCTGCTAAAGAACAAAACAGTTACAGCTTCCCCCACTCCTCTCATTCTAGCCAATAGAATGGACCAAGCTGATCCATATACGTTCCAAGGCACATAGAAAAATCTGTCTTTTTTTTTTACTGAACAAATTGAGACAGTCCTAAAATTTAAAATTAATGTCCTAGATTCAGCATTTTGACTTACTCCTAGTTGAATTCTGAGTTATTTATTTATTTATTTATCATACTTGTATGCCGCCCAACTCCCAGAGGACTCTGGGTGGCTCACAACAAGATACAATAAAAACAATATAAAACATGGTCCAATAAAATCATTAAAAAAACATTCTACCATAGAACACATAACATATTCCATCTAATCTAGACCTCACAGATCTTCTGCAGAATTAAATTTGAATTTACTTCTGGCTATACTAAGCTTGAGTTGGCAGAAGGGAATCAAAAGTTAGTATCTTTCAACATTTTACTAACCCTAAGAAAAAATAGATTCAGTTTTGTTTTTCCAGCGAAGTCCACTTGTTTGTTTACACATTCTAGCTATACAATTTAGTGGTCGGAGTGAGCCTTTCATGAAAGGAATGCTGTAGTGATTAGTTCTCTGCATTCCCATGTTGATAAACATCAGTAATGGAACTACAGTGACTCATATATTTCTGGTATAATGAACACCAAACTGATATTTATCAGTGGCAAAGCTCCCATTGTCTTTCATTTGGGCAGGACTGAACCTTATCACTGCCCACTTTGTAAATGCCTTCTGGTAATGGAGGCTGAAATAATCAGAGAAAACCGCTGATCCTGAAAACAAACTGTTGCATTTCCCCATCTCTTTTCCCTTATTAAACTAATGTTTCAGTATTGAAAATACAAAACCGTGACTCTGAAAGACATTAAACTGTCTGCATTCACAGAGAGACCCTGCAGTCTTTTGTGGGAAGGAAAACAATATTGACACTATTACACTGCTTGCAACAACCACAAAAAAGCTAGAGACGTATGTATGTTTTTACATTGAAAATAAGTAAACTCAAAAAAGCAGAAAGCAGGAAATAATGCAGGATTCTCCCTAAAAACGTTCAAATTCTGAACACTCCACATATATATTTATTACACTACAGTATTTGTTATTTTATACACCTTCACTCATAAACGCAAGTTCATTGGGCAGCTTACAGAACAAATGCAGTATTAAATACAGTATTAAAAAAATATCTAGGGCAGTGAAAACTTTCAGATAAAAACACAATTAAAACACTAATAAACTGCCTTTAGAACAACAAGATACATAATTTTATTAGCTCAATGTTTTTTTTCTTAATATTATTTTCTGTGCTTACCTTTGCAAACAAATACTATGAGGTATAAAGGAGCATTTGGAAATGGTATCTTCCATCTTCAATTTGTAGAGAGTTCCTGCCTCTACAAATTCTATCATGTCATCTACCACACAGGTAAACCAAGCCAAGAACTAAGTAATATTTTATGCATACATGTTCACGGCATTATGCAAGTCCTTTCCTAAATTAAACTGCCAGGATGGAGTTCCATTAAAAAACTACAAAAATCAGTAGCCAAAAGTTTCATTCATCTGCCTATTTCACGTAGATTAATGGAAGTTATTTAGGGCACATTAATAATGTTAAGGAAAAAAACCACCATTATTGCACTTGTTTAATTGATATACTCCTTTCTCCATTTGAGTTACATTACTTTTGCCACACACAATCAACATCACAATTCAGAAGATACTTCCTTCTCAGAAAACAAATTCCAGAAGTCTAGTGGAAATACTCATAATCTCTCCGTACTTATCTATTCAAACAGGTTAATTAATACAAACATTTTTGAATGGTGGTGGTGATGGTGAAACTGATATGATATACATTCCTTCTTTCCAGACATACACAATTAGTTGGCATGTTGCATCAAAATTAATATTATCCATATAAATGCAAATTAATTAAATATTCAGTTATCTATCAATAATTGCAAATCCATAATAAAAGGATTTAGCTTATTAATGTATCTGTAATGCAGTCTAGGAAAGTCTTTCATCACCATGTTTCATTCCTTTCACAATCTAGTCAAAAATAATAATAAATCTTACTATAATTAATTATAGCACATAAATTACTATCAAAGGAGAATGAAAGAGTTTATGAATTAAGGTCTCAGACGCAGGTTCATTCAAGCCACAAGAACACCTCTCAGTGAATGAAATCCAGTTGTAACTCTCACCATGTACCATACTGAACTGAGTCAAAGGAAAGGTTCTTCAATGTGTTCAGAAAACAAGATGGTGGATATTAAAGGCTCCAAGTTGAAATTCACCAACATGAATTGATAATAACGCCCAAACACTACCCAATGCCAAAAGCACTTAGCTCTCCTTAAATCTAGGGACAGCAGAGAGTAGAGACTGAAGCTGCAATAAAGGCTGCAATCAGCTAGCATTTTTACTTTACACCTTCATGAAAAACCATCCAAGAGAATCAATGACACCGGTGAGCCATTGGAAAATAAGAGTTTAAGCCAGCTGGAGGGTTGGCTAATGTGGATTCTTGCTTCCAATGTGCTCATATCAGTTTCTGTCCGAATTAAAACATTTGAGAGGCATCATGAGACCTAGAAAAATGCTCATAAAAACTTGGATAGGACAATGTCTAAGGTCCTTCAATCATAATAGGAGAATAGCTATCATCATACATTTAATATGTAGTTTGACTTTTAAATAGTTTGGTGGCAGCAAGTATGCACCTTACCCTTACAATAAAAAAAAAATAGAAGTTTGGCACAGATGGCTCTTTTTTTTTCTTACCAAATTCTAAGATCTCCAAAAATTATGTATTTAAAAGAAGGGACTTCATTGATTTTATTCTTTTCAATTTGCTATTGATGTTTGTCGCAGGTAAGTCTTCCTGATAAAAATGTATTGTACAGTAATTTTGTTTGGAGCAATTGATTTTAAATCTTTACACCTTAGAGAATTCCGCTAAGTCCCACCAACTCCTGAGTACTGCATCCATCATTGGCCTACAGCAATGCTGTGAACGCCTATTGGTGGGATTCCTCTTTGGTTAAGGCAACTATCACTGAGTCCACCTATATATTAAATATAGGATGCAAGAATGCCATCCTGTTTCAATCCTCAACAGATTAGAATCTTTGCAGCACCATCACATTCAACTGGGTATTTTCCTATAGGATCTATAGGATCTAATTATAAAAAGTAGTCATTGGTTCACTAACATAAAGGACAGCTCTGCTGAAGGTGGATTGTAAGTCAGTGAAGATAACATATAAGGTATTGCCCACACATTAGGAATTATAATATACCACACTGATCCAGGGTGGATTTGCCCTCCCTAAATCCTGCTCTCTCATCAGCTAAGTGTTTCTCCTCATCTGTCAAATCCAATAAATTATAATACAAGAAATAGGCATATACTTGCTGACCATGCTTAATAGACTAACAGGATGGTAGTATAAAGAGCTGGTATTATTGCTGTTCTTAGGGATGGGGACAGTTATAGAATGGTCCAGTCTCCTGAGATTTGAAATATATTATTGATGTGAGCAAAAAGGGAAGCCAACACAGAACTCACTATATCCATCCATCCATCCATCCATCCATCCATCCATCCATCCATCCATCCATCCATCCATCCATCCATCCATCCATCCATCTAACCAACCAACCAACCAACCAACCAACCAACCAACCAACCAACCAACCAACCAACCAACCAAGCCACCCATTTCACCAAAAGTGAATCTGGGTGACATACAACAAAGCTAAAAAAAAAGTCATTTCTCTACAGCAACTCTGATAGTATTAGGTCACGTCTGGGGTTTCTCTTTCTCTGTTGTAAATTAGTTTAAGAACCTCTGATATGAAATCACGGGCCAGGAAGTGATGTTGTGCAGAGAGTAATATGGAGACTGAAAAATAAAAAGCTATATAGTGTACCATTTTTTCCATCTAGTATCTACACCCCTAGTTTTCAAATGCTGTTTCCCCTTATGCAACAAGAAGACAGTTACCTTCTCAAACAGGGACATGTTCTTATCTTTTTTCAACCTGAAAGATTGGCTCCCAATTTTCTTTTGCACAAAGGAGCTTAAATAATAAAGTTTATGGCCTCAAAGTTGGAGGCCACAAACATCTAGCTTTTTTTTTTATTATTTCTCAAGTGCAATAGAAATAATCAATTTTTCTACAGCCATCAGTATACTATACATGGTTCCAAGCAAACAATAAGCTGAGTCCTTGCAATATAAAAGTTGATGTAGAAGAATAAAAGTTAGGGGTGTTGAAAGCAGTGAGCGAAACAGAAGAACATACATTTGGCTCAGCAGAAGTGCTAAGATTTGTTGAAATAAAAGGATTAATTCAAAGGATTCATTTAACTTGTGTACTCGCTCTCAGTTAATGCTTAAAATATAATGTGAGCTTGTAGCACATGACAGATATCAGACTGCTGGATCAGACCGAGGCCTCATTAGCACATAATGCTAAACCTCTTGGTATACTGACTCTTCATACAGGCAGTTTGTTTAGTCTCTCCCTTCATTCAAATGGAAAACACAACCCAGAATGGAAAGCTTTGTGTATCATCCAAACTTGGGCAACTAGTTCCTTTCTCCCAAATATGTCAGACTCATAAAACAAGGAGGAGGAGGAGGAGGAGGAGGCAAACCAAAAAAAAAAAAAAGGAGAATTTATTCATGGCTTACAAATCTCAACTTGTTGGCAAGCAGTAGACAGGAGTCCAAGTTTGGATGTCATACACAGGTTTCTGTTTCAGCAATGTTTTTTATCACTTGAATGAAGAGGAGGAGGAGGGAAAGGAAAAACTGAGCTGGCTGAACCAGCCACAGTCTGCTTACAGTAAGATGGGATAAGAGAGAAATTTTGGCTTACTATTAGAAGACTCCATTTGATCCAGACTCGTTTCCAGTACTGGCCAAGAAGATACTTCTGAGAAACCTAAAAGCAGACTTTTTTCCCAGGAGATGTGGATGCTGTTTCTATGGACACTAGCTGGCACCCAACATCAGCTCCTCAGAGGCGTAACTGCTTGTGCATGTGAAGAGTCTATTAATTTATTATGCCTAACAGCATTGACAGAATCATCTGCCACAAATTTATGTTTTCTTTTTCCCCATAGGCCATCTAAATTTGTCACCATTAGCAACATAGTGTGAAAGTTAGTATGAATAGTCTCTATTGTCAGTGTGCATCATACGTTAGTGGCAATCCATCTATTTACAAAGAATGTTTCCCAAGTGGCCAAATTGTAATTTGTTGGGGGGGGGGGAAATCTGTTGCTATTAGTATCGTCTCTGTGTTTGTGTATTTGTATGTGCATGCATTTCTTAATTTATAATTCAGA
Source organism: Pseudoxyrhopus heterurus (assembly GCA_032468235.1). Classification (NCBI taxonomy): domain Eukaryota; kingdom Metazoa; phylum Chordata; class Lepidosauria; order Squamata; genus Pseudoxyrhopus; species Pseudoxyrhopus heterurus. The sequence continues at coordinate 54,956 of JANHJO010008823.1, read as the reverse complement.
ATGAGTTGTTTCATATATTGCTGTTGAAGAGCTCCTAGTAACTTCAGTACATGTAGTCCTTGACTTGCAACCATTCATTTAAGGACCGCTCAAAGTTACAACAGCATTGAAAAAAGTGACATATTGTAGGTTCTCACTCTTATGACCATTGTAATACCCTCTGGTGCTTCCTAACGGGTATGTATTTACATTGCTAGCAGCATCATGGAGTTCTGGGATTATAATCTGCAACCTTCCTAGTGAGCTTCTCACAACCAAGGAAGCTAGATTCACTTAACCACGATTCACTTAACAGCTGGAGTGATTCACTTAATCATGGCAAAAAAAAGTTGTAAAATGAGGCATGGCTCATTTGATAACTGTCTTGCTTAGCAACAGAAATTTGGGGCTCAGCTGTGGTCATAAGTCAAGGACTACCTGTAGATCATACTCATTCATGATCTTAAGTTGGAATAGTCCAAGAAACATACCTAATTGGGTTGTGCAATGTCCTTCAAAGCATAAAGACCTCCCGTGTAGCATCTGTCTACAACTCCTGAATCCGAATATAACCTTTTGATGAACTGCATGACAACTGCAGAAAGTACAGGTAGGTTGCACAATCCCAGGAAATTACGATGTTTTAAAGGTTTTGAGTTTGTTGGTTTTAATATGATGAAAAACCTAGATAATTGGGATGTCATAAAAAAACCCAGAAATTCTGTTTCTATTGGGACATTTTTAATCATCATCCAAATAATTAACATCTTATGACATCTATAAGCTTTACCAGAGAAAGTGTTTCACAAAACAGGGATAGAACAGAAAATGCCACTAGATCTCTTCACTGAAACAATAACCCTAGACAGAATCTCTGCTTTATATATAAGAAGAATGGAGACCATATAATTCACGCAGGAGAAATTGTAACTGTTCTTTTACACTAAAGTGCTCAAAATATCATGTTAGTAAATCAATGCAAATAAGATACACACTCTAATTCGTTTGTATTCTCTAATAAAAAAAAAGTTACAGAATTATAGCCAAACTTACACTGGTGAGTTTCCACTCACACAATTTAACTTTTTCTTCATTGATATATATATATATCCAAACACACACACACACACACACACACAAATATCCACATACATATGTATGTACCTTCCAAATATGCCTCAAATATGGAGTGGAATAATGGATCAATTCAGATTTTCAGGAATATGTGAACAATCTGTTGTGTTACTGGATGTTAGTCTACCCCACAAACACAAATTTAGGTGCAATCCAATTTATGTAACATTTTACCTTCTCTCACATATAACAACAGTGAGAATCTGCCAACAAATCACATGCAAAGATAATCTTCACATCCATGAGAACCAAGCACTAAATAGTAAAACATGAATATCAAATGCGAAGTAAAGAGCCAATAGAAAGGATTAACAGATTGTCCCTGATTCACTAATCAGAACCAAAATCTAGAACAGAAAACTGAATTCCCATTATCAACTGTCCATAGAAAGAAGGCTGATTATTGTAATTTAATAAGCCACCTTTCCCATTTAAGTGCATTAAGGGCAGTCAACAGCCTTGTTAATACACACATATACTCAATTGTATATACGAAAACGCATATTTCAAAACTCTGCTAAAGACCTCCAAAGTTATGTAGCTTGAGGTTAGAATAAGTGAAAGCATTTACACAACTTACAAATAAAGTCTAGTTGTTTGAAAAAGCACCTTTGGGACAACCATGACCTGGATGG
>JANHJO010008823.1:23864-53108 GCA_032468235.1 Pseudoxyrhopus heterurus | reverse complement strand
ACTGTGAATCTCCGTAGACACAAAAATAATGAAATAAATAAGGAAATAAACAAACTTTAAAAATGAAAAGTAGTCATCAAGTGACAGATGGGCTCTTTAAAAGTCAGTACATCATAGGGCCTAATAACCTGAAAACCATCATCTCTCACTAAACACTTTAGTTTTGATTAGAAAGCCACTGTAACTAGTTCACCATAGGTAGAATATGACCCAGGAAACTCCAGTTCACTACTTACCAGATTTTGTACCCACTGAAACTACTGCTTAACCAAGGATTAGATAACTATCACCAAATCTGACTAGCTGAGACTAAGGATGGCAATCTCTCGTCCATTAAAGTCATTTGTCAGTGGGACTTTTCCTTCTTCTATAATAATAGAAGTTTGGTAATTCCATTGTGCTGGTTCTTTTTCTCTAGTATAATTCTAAAAGCTTTTTAAAATATCTAATGAGTAAATGGATAAAATATTCTTACGTTTTCTGGGATAACACAGTCTTGGGAAAAAGCCTTGAAAGTAAGTGCATGGGCTAAAATTAAATTTCCTTTGAAGTAAGGTTGCGAGTACAAAAAGGTCTGGATGTCATGGACACCTAAAACTACAGCTTATGCTGCATTATTCAACTAATTAGGTTTAAAGTCTCACAAAGATGAGGAAAGATGCCAACTGATTAAAGAGCTTTCCAAGAACTAGTGGATGGATTAAAAAACTGTTCATCTAGTTAAAAGCCATTTAGAATCTACATATCTGGAATTAGGTCCCATACTCTTTATGCTAAATATTATTGCATGATATTTCTTCATTAAACATTGGAACACAGCACTATAATTAATTCTTCGTTGAGTTCTGAGATATTAAGACTATGAAACTAGAAATCTCAATTATTCAGCTTGACTATCTTAAAAGAACCCTGAATTTTCTGCTTATTCTTTCATCCAGCAGCAAAGTGTCCAATGACAGGTAAGAAGATGGACAGAAAGACAGTTTATCTAATTTCTCAAGTTGTTTTTTAGCAGCCAAAATAAAACAAAAACAAGAAAGACTAAAAAAAGACAGTATTTAAAAACTGTAAAAATAAAAATCAACAGCAACTGCTTTTACATTTCAACAGTGGCTTTGCTTTTTATGAATTATGCAAAATAAACCTAACTATATATTAATACAATCCTAGCATCTTTGTATAATTTTAAACACATACAGAAAATAAGAATACTTTAATGTATGCATATTTTAGGCTTAAAATAAAGGCATTAAGCAATTATAATGCATGTTGTTTTGTCCAGCAATGTCACATGTATTTTATCTGTATATGTGTGTTCTTTCTTATTCCCAATATTGTTTTCATCCATTAATTAAAAAAATAACTTTCAACATTAACAAGTTCTAAAGACTATTTACAATGGGCTTTACAAGGGTCTTTTTGACATTAAAAGCAGGAAAAGTTGTTGCTTCTTTAAGATGCTGCAAATGGGTGCTATATATTCCAACATGCTGAAGAACATTTACAAATCGAACAGAAATTACATTTCTCTTCACCACAATTTAGATCACTGTTTCTCAACCACCGAGCCTTTAATATATGTGAACTTCAACTCCTAGAATTCCCCAGCCATCCATGAACAAATAGAACACCTATTGAATGAAGTTCCTGATCTTTTTTGGTAATCCTAATATCCTATTGGTGCCTTGAATCTCATAATGCAGTGTTGTGTGCAGTTAATATTCCTTGAAAGGAAGCCCAGGGAAGATATCTTCGGTCACTTCACAGACATATTAATAGTAGTGAATTCTGCAAAAATTGCAAAATTCTTCCAGGATACGTTTATAATTCCTAATATAGCCTGCATTCCTGGGCCTCCCTCGTGGTTTCTCATCTCCTAATCAGACATGACCCTACTTAACATATTGAGATTAGCCATGGTTAGCTAGAGATCTTGTTGGTTACAGAATATAAAAGGCTTCTAGTACGCCTTGAAAATTTATGCTTCATTCGAGTTTCATTTTCATGACTATTTAAGTCACATTGCCAGAACCAATGTGGATAAATAAATCAGTAAAGGATTCTTCAATATTTACACGTATCTGAATTATATTATCCGATTTTCCAATTAACAAGGCACACAAGAAACTCTGGAGTTTGCAAATGATATACATAAATACATAACGTAACACTGAAAGTGAAAAAGAACAATCCATATGTGCCACCATGTCCAAATGTATCAGGCTTTCCTTGCAAGATTTCCAGAAGCATTTAGCAAAACTTCTCAATCTGGCCAAATTTTAACCGATGTGAACCAGAATATGATTTTATGTTTAATGCTTTGGCTTCAATCATAAATGATAAATGTTTAGGGGTTAAATCTCAGTCTTTTGTATTTTGTCTCTAAAATTAGGAATCAAAATTCTACATTCCACCTACTATATACTTTATTTCCGTACATGATTCAATCCCACAATCGTGAAAGGAAAGAGAGACAGAGAAGAACATAATCACAGAAGACATTACATTGCTTCTCTCTCTATTCTACAAAATAATCCATGTTTGGGGCAATAGAGACATCTGGAAGATTGTATGGGATGCTTCCCAGGAAGTCTATGAAAGAACAAAAGGAAAAGGAAAATCTTACAGAGTTCCTTACAAGTTTTTGCATATGGCCCAGTTCTGAGAGATGTTAACTGAATGCAGATATGCTTTTATTCTTCCTGGATTTATTACTATGAGGGTGTGCATGCGGTCTACAATTTGTATCAGTGTTTCAACCATGGATGTTTAATTGCATTTCAATGTCTGCAAAGCACTGCCTGGCCTTTACTCTTAGCATGTGCAATCCCAATTACTCTACAAATAACCTGTTCTCAATCAGCTAACCAAGCATTCCTCACAAGTTCTCTTTCCTTGATAACCACACGTTAAGCTTCCAAAGCATGGGGGGGGGGGGAAGGCAAGCATATTCATATGATTTCTTCCACTGTGATAATGTAGGATTTATATCTGGTTCTACTTATTAGAAATAAAGAAAAGGCAAGTGGGCTTACTAAATGCCCAAAAACTATTGAATCAAACTCCAGGACCAAGAAGGAGGATTAAATGAAGTGTGATTACATGAAGAAAAAGGCCCAAGTATAAATAAATCTTCTCCATTTTCATCGTGGGATCTGTTTCAGGGATGTTCAAGGGTTAAATGAGTGTAAAAGTGATGAAAATTGGAACACAAGTTTTGAGATATTAGTCAAGAATTCTGTGTAAGGCCTGGATATGCGTTCTTCTCACATAATTATAAATGAACCATTCCAGAAGTTTTTTAATCAGTTTATAGTTTGTCCAAGTGTTCCAGTGGGCAATGGAACATATGTTTTATTTCTTGCCTACTATTCATCAAAACAATACGGGGTTTTAATTAAATAAACTGCACTGGTTAAAGTTTGGCTAATTCTTACAACAATGCTCTCTCCAGTTACCCCATTCCTTCTCAAAGGCTGCCCAAACTACAAGCGTGTTCTACATGCAAAATTCATCCATCATTTGGGGTTTCAGACTTTCCGTCTAACTCTTCTCACAGAACCATATTCACAAGCAATCCTTTTCAGGGTTTGTCAAAAACAGTTATGTCTCCAGGTAGATCTTCCCAGCAATAGAAGAAAGTTGATGATAGAATGAAATAAAAGGCCAAAACATCATTCTACATGTTATTTTGATGAATACAGGGCCATTTTGTCAAACACCTAAGAGTTTGTTATTTATTAGCCTAATTGTTTCATCATATCCACTGTCCCAGAATAACAATAATCTAGTACAAATGTGATCATTAGATTGCGAGTAGATAATATACCAATATACAAGGTTCTAGACAAAATACTGGCTTTTAGATTTTTGACCACAATTGGATTGATATATTCAGTAGTATTTTAAATAGTGCTATGTACATTGCATTTATTTGAAACTATCTGTAAGCCAACTATATAAGTGACTCTAAATAGCTTATAACGGTAATAAAAAAATTAAATTCAAAATATTATTTTTTAAAAAACTAGTGCAGTCTTCCAAACTTGCTCCCCAAAACCTGTAAAGAAAATGAAGATGTTCAATTGCTTCTTAAATTATCAAATGTTGGAACCCAACCTGATCTCAGCGAGTAAGACTGGCAACAAGAATGCCATTTATCAAGTTTCCCACCTTCTGATCTGTGGGCATCTACTTCATGTAGATCATTTAGAATAGACACATTCTAGTTGGAGAAAACAGATGAAGCAAGGATCCAAGAGTAAAAGAATTTATAAGTTAGCAACTAGCACCTTAAATTGGGCTCAGATTTCTATCAGCAACCAATCCAACTTTCACAGAACAGATGTTATTTAGCTGAACTGACCACTTCCATTCAGGAGACAAGTAGCTGCATTCACTGCCAACTGCAGCTTCCAGGTCATCCTTAAAGACAGATCTGCGTAGACTAAATAATAAAAACCTTACAGTATGCAGCAATCTTGTGGTATGCAGTAATCTTAAAATATGCATCTAATCTTCATCACTTCCTGAAGTTTATTCACAAGAGCAACCAACCTGGTCTCAGTCCTATGCCCTAAATCCAGAGAGAAAGGGATTTTGATAATACATCTCATCTGTAGTTGGAATTGAACCTCCTTTTCAACAGCCTTACCATGAATGCCAAGTTGGAAACTATCCAACGGTTCTAAAATGACTGAGTCAAGAATGTTTTTTAAGGATGGGGTACACCACCCTAACTTTCAAGATGGAAGATATTACCCGCCACCAGCAAGGAAACCTATACCACTTTTTGGATTCATACCGGATTGAAAACATTCTATGAAACATTCAATACAATGTACAACATACTAAATCAGCAAGAGGAAAACTAATTGTCCCTCTCTTGTGAGATGGAGGCCGTACAAATATGATAAATAAATTAAATAAACTGAAAGAAATTATTTTCTGCCAAATCAGATTAGCCAATGAATCACCTTCAAAGCCAAGCCTTGGGTATCATTAGGGGCCTGCACCATTTGTACCTTGTCAAGTCAAAGATAACTAAGTCATTTTTGACCTTTTTTTCTTCTCTTTGTCCTTGTTCATTAGAAAAAATAAATAAATTGAATCTCCCCAGCACTGTTGTGAGTTTCTATACATAGCTGGCAAAACCCATTTTCATGTTGTAGAAGTTCTTTGAGAAAGAATTCGGCTTGCACTCCTATAGTTCGACTAACATTCTGAATAAACACAAATAAGTTTCATGCTGCTCATTGACACCAATATGCCAACAGTTACCTTAAGAATAGTTAAGTCACTGTTCCATTTTCTTTTCTTTTAATCGTTTTAGAAAAAAAAATAGTAAAAGCTAGTATGCTGCAAAGCAAAGCAACAGCTTTTAGCACCAGGTTTATTTACAAAAATACCTCACAATCCTAGATACATTTCTACAAAGCATAAAAGCAATACATTGCATTTGAAGTATGCCCACCCCCCCACCCCCAAAAAGATGAAGATAATCAGAAATGGTTGAAAGTACTCCAGGAAGGTGGAAAAATATAAAGGCAACCAAACTTATCATTTACCAGAAATCCATGGGCAGCCATGTTGAAAACAGACCAGTGATTCCAAGGAAGCCATTTTTAAATTCCACATGAACCAAAATTCCTGTCTTTGGAATTAATAGTGCAAAGCTAACCTCACTAAAGATACATTATACAGAAGAATTTTCTGATACAAATGGGAAACCAAGCATCTAGGTCAACATCCTTTGTATTCTCACAGCTTACTCAATGGGAACTTCATATTTGTCCTTGTTCTATGGGGCATAGGATTCCATTGCTATTTCCACTATAACTGTCAAATCTCAAGGAAAGTACTTTGAGTGACAAACTGGATTAGGTATCTGGAAAGCTTAACAATATTTCTTCAGCCATGCTGTTGTACCGTACCAACTAAACATTCCAGAGAATTATTATATATGTTTCATTCCTTTACTTGCAAAAATTCAGCAAATGTCAATATACTGAAGAATTATTTTGTTACTTCTCATATTATCTTACTCAATTTAATTATGTTTTCCTCAAGCTTTCTTCAACTGCACGTCCTTAAGCTCTAAGGAAAGGTCTGACCAAAGCCAACATATTTAAAGTTTCAAATCAAAAGAAGGATACTGATATTTGGTGAAGAACTATTTTATACAAAATAGTTTCATGAAGATTCAATTGCTTGAATCTCCAGTGGAATAGAAAAGACTCCTATTTGAAGTCTTTCAAAACCACTGCCAATCAAGGTCTAACCTAGAAACTAAAAAGCAACACTTGGTACATTTTGAGAAAGGCTGGTGATTATTATACAAATGGAAAGCTAGAAAGACTTATGGTTGCCGTGAAGTGACTTTCTAGGATCCCAGATTCTTAGTAATGTGGAACCTCAGTTCGCGAATGCCTCCATTCGTGACCAATTCACATCACGATCAAAAATTCCAACCAAGTTTTGAATTGGTTCCTGACTCAAAACTCGGTTCATGAACAAAAAATGGCGCAGAAATATTCCTTTTTGCACCATTTTCCCTTCTGCGCATGCACAATTCGGTCGCTTCAGAACACGACTGAATCAGTTCATACCTGCAGTCCAGGAACGTATTGCGGTTGCAAACCAAAGTTCTACTATAAAACAAAAATAGGCTAATACAAAGTGACAAAAACAACATGTGCCTTTCTTCCCTCAGTGTAAGAATTTGATCTATAGTGGTTCCTAATTTTCTGTCCAACATATACTGACCTTTAAAAAATAAATAGCTCTTTCTTTAAATTAGGAGGCAAAACACTATTATCACCATGTATTGTCATTTGAAACAAGCTCCCAAGAACATAAAACTCTATATTTCTTTATTTTTTACTTTGTTGTATGTGAATATTATTCTTGAGATAATAAAACAAGAAAATAAATTAGTTCTGTACTCCCAAGTGCTTCTTGTTCCACGCCCAATGCTTCCCAAAACATTTTGCTTTAGAATAGAATAGATAAAATCCTGAACAGTGTTTGATAATGTCACCCATGAACCATAATTTCCATAATACAAATACACAGCTTGAAGTTCTTTAGGGAACATCATTTTCCTCCTGGAAAAGTGACAAAGTGGAACTCTTTTCAAGTCCCCAAGTCTCCAGTGAGAATTCTAAATTTGTCTATTTCTTGCATTTTAGCTTAAACACAGAGTAAGCTACTCTATGTAGTTAAGTTACATATTGTTCTCTGGGAAAAATATTTTCTATTGAAGAACAGCATGTAAAAATACCTTGTAATAAAATCAATAAAATAGGTAAATAAGAACATTAAACACGTTCCTCTTGTCAAAGAAGTGCAAAGGTTTTTAGTTTTTACCTAGAAACTGGACAGCTTTTTGCCTGAAATGATATAGGGTCTCCTGCTTGAGCAGAGGGTTGGACTAGAAGACTTCCAAGGTTCCTTCCAACTTTGTTGTTCTATTATTCAATTAAAGTGACTGAAATATCCTTGGGACTTGGAGGCTGTATCATAAGTCAAAGGAGGGGACATAACATGGCCAAGGGAGGAAGGAATGGAAACCCAAGTTCTATTTTCATATGACACATTTATATCATATCACATACATGTTTTGCCCTGGGTTACTCAATTAACCTAACTACACAGCACATTAAATCATAAATTCACATAAACTAGGAAAACTGTTTACATGAACAGTAAACGAAATGTGGTTGACTAAACAATTATTCATTGTGTTTTAAAAACTGTATTTCCTCTGAAAGACTTCAAACTTTGTTTTCCCTCAATAAAAATACTTTTTAAAAAAATCAATTGGTTATGTTTACAAATTATAGCTGCCTGCATGTTGTAGCAAATATTTTCAATCAATGTTTTATACCTAGATTTGATTTAACTTATTTGGTTTATAATTATTGTTTTTATATTATTGTTTTATTTGATTGTTGTCACTCTTTGTGAGATGAACAGTCATACAAATCTGATAAAAGAATAAATTTGAGTATATATATTTCTAAACCTAAGTCACATTTATATAAATTTCTTTCTTTAGAAGCTCTGGCAAAGTACAAACATTTATATTTAGAATCTAACAGTATATGAGATAGAAAGTTATACATGCCTCTTCTTGTAATTCTCTTCCAATACAGATCAAAGAACCTAAAACCTGAACTGGAAGCAGTCTATTTTTGTCGGTTTTTAAACTTTATGAGATGATTGCTAACTTTATCCATGACTCTAAGCCATTTCCAGAAACATCAAATTATAGAGAATCCTATTTTTGATAGTTTACAAAACACTGTTATTCATGTTTCTCAGACAACAAAAAATAAATCCACTTGAACTACTCACAGATAATCAGTGATTTTTAATAACTTTTGAATAGATCAATTAACTCCAAAAACAAATGTCTGCAATTTCTACTACCAGCATTACACAACAAGTATTTGTGAAATAATGTATCATCACTTTTATTTTCCTTCCTTTCTTCCTAACCATATCAAGCAAGGCAGTCTGTAAACAAATCCACAGAAAGACAGTATAGTATAGTAATTACTAGTTGGACTAGAACTCAGGAGACTGAAGTTCAAATTCACCTCAGTCACTGAAATGCACTGAGTAACTTTGGGGCAGTCCTACTCTCAGTGCAATCTACTTCACAGGATAATTTTTATGGAATAAAGTAAAACTTGATAGCTTCATGTAAATGGTCTTCAACTCCCAGAAAAAAGGCAGGGCTATAAATCTAACAAATTAAGAAATAAATGCCAGCCCACAACAGCTGATTGTTAAAATACTTGCAATAAATTCAAGGCTGAATGATTTGCCTTCCCATCACTAGCAGCTTGTGGATGGAGAGAAGGGATTTAACACTCCCTAAATTCTGTCAAATAACTCATCTGCCTGCATGGTATTTCTCAATGTTTATGGAACTGGATGCTTCCTTCTTTTTCTGCCACCCAATTCAATGGATTCATGGAACTGAGTTGATGATAGATAGATAGATAGATAGATAGATAGATAGATAGATAGATAGATAGGTAGGTAGGTAGGTAGGTAGGTAGGTAGGTAGGTAGGTAGGAGCCTAATCCTAACCCTAATGTTATATTTTAGGCTTCCAGCCTTGCAACACCTACTTGCTGGTGTTTTATATGATCATCTCTGCTACTGTCAACCCTCTGAATTATGCAATTTGGCAAATCATGAATTAACATAATTGCTTACTTTAGTTAAAAAAAAAAGGTAAAGGTTTTCCCTGTTCAGTTGTGTCCAACTCTAGGGGGCAGTACTCATCTCCATTTTCTAGCCAACGATTGTCCGAAGACACTTCCATGACCACGTGGCCAACATGACTAAATGCCGAGGTGCATGGAACATTATCTTCCATCCAAAGTAGTGCCTATTTATCTACTCGCATTTGGATGCTTTCAAACTTGCAAATATCAAACTTGCAAACTGTAGACTGGCAAGAGCTGAGGCAAGAATGGGAGCTCACCCCATCATGCAGTGCCTGGGTGTCAAACTGCTATCTTCCAGCATCTTAACTGCTAGGCAAGAGATATTAAACTGATACAGAAGTAACAGCAAGCTGAAAGATCTTGTAAATGAGATATACATAGACCTATATTATACAGATGCGTCTGTGGCATGAAAAGCAAAGGGAGGCAGTAGCTGTTAAGTAGTAAACACTACTTCAAATCCCAAAAGCTAAAGCATGAATGCTAATGTTTCTCAGGTATGACTCCTGAACATGAATGAATGCCTGTTCTCAGACAAAACAAAGGGGAAATGGCTGATGCTTCTGAATGGCCAGGGGAAATGGTTCATACTCACAGTAACTCTCCGTGATAAATATTTCCAAGATTGTAATCTGGCACCGAATCAAATTCCAGGGAGGAAATTTTGGTTCAGATTAAGTCCTGTGGATAGATAGGAAAAAGAAAGAAAGAAAAAAGAGACTTGGCTACCTGGTTCTGGATACTGTCTGCTTCACCAAATCATTTTTCTCAGAAGTTCAAAGCATTTTATATTACATGACTTCTAAGCAATATAAGTACAATTTTTGCAAGAAAAAAAGAAAAATACTCAGTGAATTTAGATACAATTTTCAAGCCAATTCCATGGCACTGATGTAAGTAGGTGAAATTTTCAAGCAGATTAGTTAAAATTCAAATCATACAGAAGCATAAAATTACATACTTGATCTCAGACAATGATAGTTTGGCCGAAACAAGACCAGTTTGGTTTAGCTAGCCAAGCTGATCCACCCATTTCTTATTGCCCAGGACAAGCAAATTAAAAATTAATCAAAGGACCACACCCAGATCTACTCTATTTAAAAGCGTCTCATTTTTAATTATCATTTTTTCTCATTTTTTTAATTAATCTCAATTTGCTAATGAAGCAACTCACTGCGATTTTGTCAAATTAATAGCTCTATTCCTCATAAATAAAACTGAAATAAAGGCCTACTACAGCAAGCTGTTGTGATAGTGAAGAACATAATGAGAGGACGGGCATTCAAATGGCAAACACAGATCACCATAAGGAAGTCTGAAATCTGAATTGCGCATTGCAATTTATTTTGCTCCAGCCATGTATATATTCTAATGTGATCTTAGCAAAAGCACATTGACCAGGATCCAAATCCTAAAGTTTTAGGAATGACTCAGTGAAAACTGAGAGAAAAATGGGAAGGGCGTAGAGAGGTATTTCCAATGAAAAAGGGAAATTCTATGCCAGGGATGATTAAAGAAATGACTCCAAGATAAAACTATTGAGGACACAAAGCTTTGATGCAAACCAGCACAGATTGGTGCACACCACCTGTTTACTGCTTGTTGATTTTACTTGTGTTGTGAACACAGTTTTGTAACTGAAAAGCCATAAATTTCCCAAAAAACTGAATGGAAAGAATGGAAAGGAAGATGAAAGCAATCTTCAGCAAAGCTCTACCTTACAGAATGCCTTGGTGAACTATGGAATTTGCTGTCACAAATATTAACAATGCCTGTAAAATTGCATTCCTTTCAAAAGGGATTAGGTTAATTAATTGTGTACAAGGATCAATAGGTACTAGTCATGATGGCTGTGTGTCATGTTATCTACCAAAACAAGTATACCTTAGAATTTTTAAAGAGTTGTATAAGCTTGAACATTTGGAAGAAGTGAAATGCAGCCCCTCACTCTCTTATTTTTAAACCAGCCCAATATTTAGATTTACATGTGAACTTTCAAAAAAAAACTGCAATTGCTTTAAGAGTCCCATTAATGAATTGTCCCCTTAAAGCAGTTTTTTTTTTTTTTTGGAAACCTGAAATAGACAGCCATTCCAATAAACCACAGAGGGCGGTTATGTTCACTGTAGGTCTGAATACTTGTTTTCATTCATTTTTAAAGCATGCAGAGTTCTGCTGAAGATTAATTATGTGGCATTCATTATGGTTAAGAAGATAAACTAGGGTTGGGGAGTCTGGTTCAGGTACACCCATAGCCTGGAAGCTCAGTTAGGAATTTGTTCTTTCATCCTTGTCTATCTTATAAGATCCCTAGGACAATGACGACAGATGGGATGACTATCCATGCCAGCTTAACCTCTTAGAAAAAGGCAGACTTTGTATATAATAAATAAATATGAGTGGAGAACTATTATTATGCTCCTGACCTTCCTGTGATTTTCCTTAGCATTCAGTTGGATAGATTAGAGATGTGTGCATGTGCACACATTTACACACACACAGAGACAACAATTTTAAATTTTGTCCCCTGTGGATTTTTTATTTGATTTATGTCATGAAAACTGAATGATAAATGAAAAGTTGCCAGTATAAAATTAATCAGAGTAAAAGAACAAAATATATAGGTGCTCCTCATTTTAACAACAACTCCATCTTAAGCAATGTGGTTCAGCACAACATCACATTGTCATCTCAGGTTACCACCTCACTTCCCATGGTCATTAAGTGAGACATCACGTTAACACGATTTGCTATTTTATTGCCAGATTCTCTATTGACTGAAACTAGCTGTGAAGTACACAAAGAGATATCATGACCTCAGAACACTGCAACAGTCCTAAGCACCCATCTACTGCAAGGCACCTGAATCTCAATCCTGTGAACAAGGTGCTAATGGTCATAAGTGCAAGGACTGGCCATAAAGTCATGTTTTAGCACTGTCGTAACTTTGAAGCATCACTAAGCAAAGCAGTCTTCAAATAGCAATAGCACTTAGCACTAGCAGTTAGACTTATATAGCACTTCATAATGCTTTATAGTACTCTCTAAAATGGTTTACAGAATCAGCATATTGCCCACAACAATCTGGGTCCTCATTTTACCAACCTTGGAAGATTGGAAGGCTGAGTCAACCTTGAGCTGGTGAGGATCAAACTCCTGGAAGTGAGTTGAATTAGCCTGCAATATTGCGTTCTAACCACTGCACCACCACAGCTCCAAATGAAAACTACCTATATATTCTATCTCAAAAATATAATATTTTCTCAACTATTCGATTTTTTTTAAAAAAGTGGTAGCACCAGGATAGTTTGAGTTAAAAGGGGGGGGGGAACGGAGCTCCAAGTAAGCTGTGAGAAATAAGTGTCTCTTTTCTTATTTTTATTAATTGTTCTTAGCTATGCAAGGAAGAAAATCAGGTACAGATGCTATTTCACTCATTCCACCTACCATTCTGCCTAACCAAAGTGTGAAACTGTTATGGCTTACAATATATTTGGATTAGAGTACATTCTCCTAATGTTGTTGAACCACAGTTGCTAGCCTCCCACAATACTGACCATGCCAACTGACAGCAATTAAAGTTTCAATTGAGCAATACCAGGGGAGGCACAAATTGTGCTGTAAACCATGTAACTCAATTTCAAAACTTATGCAAAGTAAATGCCTTGTAATGTTTAGACACTGATTTCCAAAATTTCTATCTTTTAAATTAATTGCGAAATAATGGATTTCCATATATAGTTACAAAGATCAGCTCTTGTGGAATCAGTGTGTTATCAGTGAATCGGTTATCAAGACTATTACTATCAGCATGTCTTTTTATGGATTTAGATACATAAAGTAAGAATAACTACAGGCAATAGGTCTGCAAATTATTCATCTTGAAGAGATCCCAAAGCAATAAAAGAGCAGAGGAAAAGGGGAATGCTTTGTTAGTCCTAAGAGGAAAAAAATTGGGATATTTCTGCCAGACACATTTGAAGATAAGATTCCAAGTCCAGATGTCACCTACAGAAACCTAGGAAGAAACCTTCAGATCCTTTCAAAATATAGTAATCAAACTACAAACTGTAATACGGCAAATGATTTAATTACTTACATACATGAAGAATCTATTAAATTTAATGTAATTATAATTAAGTTTAACAAGCCTATTTTGAGAAATGAGTGCCTCAGTATGTCACTAGAAGGAAAAGTGGTGTCTAACCCTAAAAACAAGGGGGGGAAAAGTTATGTACCTCGCTATAAACAGATGATCCTAGCTATGAGCACATGAAAATATGTAGCTTCAATACATCTTGTAAAACCAGCAGCAACTTCCACACCTTCCCCAAAGGACACCATCTGGCAAATACTAGACAGCTGTCAATATGGAACAGTAGCTTTAATACCTTTTTTTAAGAATTTATAAATGAGCATGTCACCATATCATTAAAATAAAGAAGTGTCTCAACATATCCAAAAAACAGCAAACAGAAAACCCATCATTGTCAAACTTTGGACTCTAAAATGGCTAAAGCCTCAACTTTAGATATCTGAACTCTTCATATGAAAAATTAGGGAATTTAAACAACAATTATGTTCTTACCTGCCTACTATATTCTTGAGGTATACTGTAAAAGAAACAAAAAATCTCTATAGTATCTCCTCAGCAATTACACAAAGAAAAAGAAAAAGACATACACATTTTTCATTCATTCATTCATTCATTCATTCATTCATTCATTCATTCATTCTCAGACACAACATACTATCATTAATACCAGGATATACATTCCTTTCTGGCCTTAGAGCTGCACTTAGCCTTTGACAGTCAAGTAAGGCCCACATTCCAAACAACAGTAGGAAGGAAAACATACAAAACAAAATGTAATCAAATATAATTAACTGTATTAAATCATATTTTAAAAAATTGGTATGTTTAGAGATCAGACCTCAGTTCACTATTCCTCTCCTTTTGTTGATTATAAGCCATCTTGTCAGTGTAAAACTTTAGTGACCACATCAACAGACCTTCTTCGCAATGATCTCTTATATTAAAAAAATTGTGATTTGGTAAGTACATGGGATAAAAGAAAAAAACCTTTTCCCAAAAATTGATCTCTAAAGACAGCCCTTATCTTTTAGGGGAGGCACACAAAGTCCCGAAACCTAGATTTTTTCTATATTTTTCATGATATCCACACTGTCAGAGGTTTTTTTTCCCTGTTCTCATCAACCACTGATTTTGTAAAATGGGACATTTTCCCTACACCTTCAATACCATCTCTGGGTACTAACATTTTCAACCTGCCTCTTATACAAATGAAAAAGAAGCTATTTCACAATTTGCAATTATTGCAATTTTAACTATAATACTTAGCAAGGACCAACCATCATGATGCTGACATGTCCTCTGTTCAAATTATAGGTTGCCTATAGAACATTTAGAACATGTAACTTTTAGAATTAACCCACCAGTTCTGTCCGGCCTTAAATCATTCTGTGTAATATACCAAAATACTGTCAGACTGCCTGCCAGGGACTGCCCTTACTAAGCATTTTCCAATTTGTAACTGCTGATTCGTGGTAAGACAACAATTATATGCTAAGATGATCAGGACAACAATGGTCTACCCTCACATATTTCATGAGCTCTACAGCAAAATGCACCGATGATGAAAGCCTTAATAACCTCAATTCAAAACTAATTTCACAAGCGTCTGAGGAATATTTTGCCTCATGCAACTGAACTTCACTAATAGGCTTGAACGCACTGAAAGCTGTCCATCTCAATTTATAGCTTCATCCAGTCATCCCTGTACCAACAAAACATATCATTTGACAAAACCTTATCACTGTTTCTTCCACATTTTTTACCGCTTAGTTTTGTCATGACCAATAATGTATAGCAATGAACTCTAGTTCTTCTGCATTCAAGCTGTATTATATCAGATTCCGATTATCACAGAAATTCACAGGTTCAGACATCTAGAATTTTATCCAGGCAAATAAGTAGGCTGCAGATAAGGGCTACTATGATCCAATTCTCTTCTCTACTCAATACAAAATCAAGTGCACTAACGAAGAAATAAATATTTGATAGAAGTTCTAGCGGATTTTATTCCACTAGTTGTTGGCAAATATAGGAGGCAGTGCTCATCTCCATTTTAAGCTCATTGAGCCAACGCTCTCTGAAAATAATTCTGTGAACATGTGGCCAGCATGATGTCACGGAGCGCTGTTACCTTCCCATCACAGTGGTACCTATTTATCTATTTTTGAACTGCTAGGTTGGCAGGACAGGAGTCACCCCGTTGCATAGTCTTGAACTTGGGCTGCTGTCTGTCCAGCTGATAGGTCCAGCATCTTCATCGCTGAGCCAAATATTTGATACCCAGTACAAAATTGCAGCTTTTCACTGATTTTTGCAGGCTAGTGAGAAAAAAAAATACTGGCTGCTATATTTACTCTATATATTATATTTACTATATTTGCGTATTTGAAAATCAAGCTTCCAGAGCTTATTTGAGCATTAGAAAAGCATAAATATGTAAATGAATCAATCAAACTATGTTTCATCATTGCAAAGTGAATATCAAACTTTTGGGGGCACAATAGCAAAACGTTATATGGCTTTTTTATTGAAGAATATTTTTATTCATTAATAATTTGTATCAATCAATCGTAAGTGCAAAGTTGTATCGCAATTCCCTGGCTAATTGTACAGTTCTGCATATTATAAAAGGGACTTTAGGCCACAAGGACTCATGCTACAAATCTATCATCAAACTATTTTCTTGATTTTGCTACTTAATAGAAAAATGTTGGTATTCATTTGTGAATCTGTATGCCTTTTGATTTTTGCACTGATTCCAACCCATTTCTTTCCACTAAAGAAACATTTCATCTGTCTTTTATAACTAGTTATTTCTCCACTGACATTTCTCTAGGGAAAAGAAACATTATTTTAGAATCTGACTTAATCAGAGGATCAAGAAGAATTTTAGCCAACACCATTTTAAGAAGAAACTTTAGAAGGACTTAGTAGAGACCCAAGTTCAAGGAAGAATTTTAGAAGGTAATTTGAGCAATTCTCAACCTTAACAAGTGGCTCAAGAATTCTGGAAGTTGAAGTCCACATATGTTAAATTTGCCAAGTTTGAGAAACTCTGTATTTAACTATAGGTTTCTTTAAAGCATGACTGATTGTTCTAAAAAAAAACCCATTCACTTCTGAATACAATACTCACAATAATATGCATGCATAAATGAAAGCAGGTGCTCCCAGTAATTTAGGATGTGGCTTGCACATTATAAAGTTAAAAATAATACCGAATAGGAAATGTATAAAATAAACTTATTCAAACGTACTTAAGACTACTATCCTGGATACAGATACCGAAGAACACACATCCAGCTGATGAAGAGAAACTGGCTTTGTATCAGCTGGGAGATGTGCTTTAACTATAACTGGTTAAATAAGTCACAACAATTGGGTTCATTTATTGAGTCCAAACTAAGCAGAAACCTTACACTTAAAAATAATATTGTGAACTACATCACTGAATCAGACAGCTAGTCATTCTTCTTTGATAGTGGAACCTTGGTTCATGACCACAATTCGTTCCATAACTTTGGTTGTGAACAGAGTTGGTTGTGAACCAAAACAAATTTTCCCATTGGGTTGTATGGAAATACGATCGATCTGTTCCAGACCCGTATGAACTCTATTGTTTTTTTAAGATTTTGAAGCACACAAATACAGTACTGTAGTTAAATATGCCACAGAAATCACAGCGTAACAGTAAAATACAAACACTGAGAAAACCATGAACAACAGAGAAAACTGTTCAGTCGATTCTGAGTGAGAGAGAGGTTGTTGTTTTGCAGCAGAGTCCGCGTCCGCGATGGAAGGACAATCTCCTTCAGGTGTTTTCTCTCTTACGATTTCTTCATCCTCAGAAAGTTTGGTTATAAACTGAGGATTCGTTCTTGAACTGAGTCGAACATTTAGTTGATTTTTTGGTTGTGAACTGATTTGGTTGTGAACCGAAGTGGTTGTGAACCGAGGTTCTACTGTATATATTGGAAATATTTTTTTTAGACAAGGATAAGAAGTCTTCCTTAACCAGAGATCTACACGGGGGAATTCTGAGATCTTAAAACTACCAAGTTTGAAAAACCCTGGGCTAAATTAATCTAAATCTTAGTAGATTTACCAGGTTATGTATTTCAGATGTGAGACTTATTCTCTTCTATTTGGAGCTCCGAGTGGATGAACTAGGGACAACCTGATTTGCCCCTTGAAGCCACTGGGAATCTTCTATATCTATAAAACAGAAGTGTGGGTTTTTGGGTTTGTGTGTATGTGCCCTATACGCTGCTTCACCTGTCCACCAATCATGCCCAAACTTCGCATACAGGTATTTTATCCTCCTGAGACAAGCACTGGGGGGTCACGAATGCTTTTGGGGGGTCTGTGCCCCCCAAAAAGAGTGCCAAAGTGCAGATCCCCACCAACACACCGGCAAATCATTACTGTGCATGTGCTGCCCATGCTGCATGCACACCACAGGCCTTCCAGCTGGCTCTGAAGCCACCGGCCATTAGGGGGAGACAGCGATGGGACAAGGTTGGCCCAGCTGCAGCTGGCGGGACCGGCGATGGGGGAGGGAGCACTGAGGGCACCGGGAGCGTCTGCGGCCGTGATTGCCGACCTAACAACAGCCACCACGAGGAGGCAGCGGCCGAACGAGGTTAGCCCGGCTGCAGCTGGTGCCACAAGGTTAGGCCGGCTGCACCCAAGTGGCAACAGGTGGAGGGAGTGCTGCGGCCAGCGGAACCAACCCCAGGCAAAGCCGGGTACCAAGCTAGTAGTTTATAAATAAATAGATTGGGATTATATTACCAGGTCCCTAATAGAAAGACAGAAAAGGGAGGAGATCATTCTGAGGGTAAAATAAAGAATGAGAAGGTAAAACAGCACTCCAGTGTTTCCTGAAACACAAGGGATCTCAGCTGCAGATAAGCACACATTAAAGCTTCACCAAGCTTAAAGATTCATGTGAATACAAGCAAGCCTTATCTGTATGCAGATCACAAAGCAAAATCTTGTTTCAAATCCGAAATGAAACCAAAAAGAGAAAAATCTGCAAACCCAGAGAATTCTAGACAAACTGGCAAAGATAAATGATCTACGAGCCTTAACATGCTTGAGAAGGAAATCACTAAAATGGGATCATTTTCCACATTTATTTCAGATAAAATTACTTGCCTGATTGCAAAGCAACTCACCAAATCAACTACACATGGATTTATATGGATTCACTCTGCTGATAGTTGGATTTATATGGATTCAGGAAATGGATTTATATGGATTTATATGGATTCAGGAAATGGATTTAAAACCCAGATAAAGGACAACACATGCAAATACAACAAGCCTTAAGTGTAAGCAAGCAAATGTTCTTAGCTACAGCTCTAAAATAGACATGCCATCCTGAAATTTCCCTTCCAAGGGTCTGCAGAATTTCAAAGGACCTACCAAGCAGGGTAAATATGATGGGAGGGAGAGAAAGAAAGAAAAGGCTTAACTTCAACATGTCCCTATATCATCCCATAATTTTCCCTCTAAGAGAGGTACAAAAGCATTGACTGATCAAACAACTTCCTTCTACTGCACCAGAGCCAAGTGCAGTCAATTACTTATTGTCATGTAGACTTTTATAAGAGATAAGAGTTATCTAAAATGAAAAGGCACATGCCTTTTTTTATTAGTAAATTGGTTGGGAAAAAAGAGAGCCAGAGAGACAAAAGGGCTTCTGTGCAAAAGGAGGGCTTCCCCAGATCAACAAAACAGAACCAGAAAAGAAAGCAGGCAGGCTGTCCCTCTCCACACAACTGACTAGCTCTGAAGTTCACTCTTTGCCTAGGAAAAAAAAAAGCCTGGTAATTGAGGAACAGTTGTTACTAAGGGGATCAAAGTAAAGACTGAAAAACTGCTTTTCTCTCTTTATCTTTCCTCAGCCCTTGGTCAGCCAGTGGCTCCTTTGGCTTTTGATAGGATATTTAAGGTATACAGTAGCTGAGTTGGAATGTACGCTTCTGTGTGCATATTATGTAAATATTCAGGGTTTGCTTTGATATACCTCTAGGTAAAGAAACTGAGCACATTTAGAGTACAGGTCCTCGACTTACGACCATAATTGAGCCCAAAATTTCTGTTGTTAAGTGAGACATTTAACTGAATTTTGCTCCATTTTACGACCTTTCTTGCCACAGTTAAAGTGAATCACTGTAGTTGTTACATTGGTAACACAGTTGTTAAGTGAATCTGACTTCCCCATTGACTTTGCTTGTCAGAAGGTCGAAAAAGGTGATCACATGATCCCAGGACACTGCAATGGTCATACATAGGAGTCAGATGCCAAACATCTTAAATACCCATGCCCTAACTCACTGTTGTTGAACCTATGGCACGTGTGCCAGAGGTGGCACGCAGAGCCCTCTCTGATGGCACGCACGCCATCACCAGGTTACTTCCAGGTCTTCATTTGTGCCCACCCATTCGCCCCTGCTCTATTCTGACCTGTGTTTCCTCAGTTTTGAAGCACAGCTGATCTGCGCTGGTGCGCCTCAGCTGTTTGCCTTTTTAGTTGAAGATGGGTGTGCAGCAAATAGCGCACGAAGCGAACCGGTTTGGGTACTCGGTGCCGAAAAGCTTCGCCATCACTGCCCTAACTCAACTTGGGTGTCTTTATGCAGAAGGAGATATGGAGACACTCCTTGGTTCCATCAACTTTCAAATATCTTCTCTATCTAGAAATGGAATATAAAAAGATAACTGGGCAGCATCACCACTATGCAAGCCAAAAGGGGAAGTGCAGCAAAGAATGAAAAGAAAACAAACAAGCCAGAAGTTAAGTTATTAAATTCTATGTTAAGTTCTAGTTAAGAGTGAAGTGAGTCGAGGACAATTTTTTGGATGTACTATTCTGGACTATAGATGAATATTGTATTTCTAAAAACTCCCTGCATATAGAAAATATACATATCAGGGCAAAGTTGATTGTCCATGACTTGTAACAGTTTAACTGACTGCTCAAAGCTACAAGGTCACTGAAAAATGTGACTTATGACCTTTTTACAGGTATGATCTTTATCAGATGCAGTGATTCACTCAACAATTGTGGCAAGAAAAGGTGTAAAATGGGGCAAAACTCAGTTAACAAATGTCTCACTGAACAACAGAAATGTTGGGCTCAGTTGTGATCGTAAGTGAATGACTACCTGTAGTGCAGTTTTCCCCCCCACCCCCCGATTTATAAGCTTATTACTTTGTATATGCATTTAGAAACATCTCCCACCTGTTTGGAACCATAAATATACCAGCAGTAAGACATAGTATTGTGCTACCACATTTTTCAATCCTGCATATAAAATGTATTAATGCCAATGGTCTACATAATATGTATTAACAAATCAGATAGGGGTCTCTTTAGTAGGATTGCAACTGCTTTGAAAATGGTTGGGGAAACCTGGTTTAGACAAAAAAAAATGCAGAATTTGTCAGCTGTTTGTTAAATGTTACTTGAGGAGAATTTGTCAGCTGTTTGTTAAATGTTACTTGAGGAGAATTTGTCAGCTGTTTGTTAAATGTTACCCCGTCAGTCAAGGAATTTCATCTGGCAGAGTCCAGGGGAAGGGCCTTGTCCACTGTGTCTCCCGCCTTTTGGAACATCTGACTCCCTGAAGTGAAATTGGTTCTCAGCCTGACCTTCCACAGGACCTTGAAAACCTAGCTCTACCATTTGGCTTAGGGCCCTGACATGCGTCAGGTAGTTGATGAATTAAGAGGCAATCCTACCTTCCCCCTCCTCCTATTCCCTCCCTCTTCATCTGTTAATTATGATTTTATCTATACCATGACTTTATTTTTATTATTTTAGAGATATATTATGATTTTAATGTTTTATGCTGTAAGCCAACCAGAGTTGTTTTGTTACAAAATGGGTGGCAAATAAATAAATAAATAAAACCCAGTTTTATTTAACCTTCTTCATGATTCTGAAAATAATGTACTCCTCTAAAATAGAATTCACTAATTAAGAGTAGCATTTATACAGTTGTACCTTTGCTTTAGGCTTTGTAGAAACCAAAAAATAGATGAGCTGTTTTAATTAATAACAGAGTAGTGTTACACATAAAGATCTGAATTTTTGTTGACTTGAAATGTTTCATGCTTATCCAAGTAGCTTCTTCAGAAAAGAATTCCAGTTGCCATGACTCAACTTCCAGACAACTCTACTTGAATGACTGGGAATCTTCATTGACATATTGCCACACACTTTAGGAAAGAACCCTGAGGTTGGTGCAGGAATATGAGAAGACAGCAAAAATAAAGATGTGAAACATTTGCAAAGTATGAACAACCCTACTCAATCTTTACCTTTTACAAAAGCATATGCCACTGTAACTAAGACACTGAGCTTGTTGATCAGAAAGGTCGGTAGTTCGGCGGTTCGAATCCCTAGCGCCACGTAACAGAGTGAGCTCCCGTTACTTGTCCCAACCTAGCAGTTCGAAAGCATATAAAAATGCAAGTAGAAAAATAGGGACCACCTTTGGTGGGAAGGTAACAGCGTTCTGTACACCTTCGGCATTTAGTCATGCCAGCCACATGACCACGGAGACATCTTCGGACAGCGCTGGTTCTTCGGCTTTAAAACGGAGATGAGCACCGCCCCCTAAAGTCGGGAACGACTAGCATGTATGTGCGAAGGGAATCTTTATCTTTACCTTTACCTTTATGACACTGTAAAGCTACATAAAACTTTTCAGTAAAGCAAAATTGAGCATGTGGTTTTAAATTTTCTGCTCTTCCCCCCTTGTAAAAAAAAAAGGAAGAATTTCAAGCCTAGTTGATTTCAGCATTCCCAATTCTAATTTTCCATGTCACTCTAAGTTGAGTACTTTTAAATCAATGCAACGTTTTGTCTAAAACTCCAAATTCAGATCCCAATATTGCAGAAATATTCACACACTTCCAAGTAATACATGAAACAAGGATACAACAAGATATTCTTAACACGCTCTTCATTTTGCTTCCAAGTTGATGTGTTTTGAAGTATGGAGTACTACTGCTCAGAAGTTTGTATCCAGTTAAGAGAATATAATTTGAACAGCTCTTTGGCTGGACTCAAGCTAAGCAGGGTTGGGTTGGGTTAATCCTTAGAGGAGTGAATACCATAGTTTTAGGGCAGATTTGAAAGTTAGAAAAATCTTGAGAAGACAGGAATAAGAAACTATTTCCATAAAGAAAACTACAAGGATGTAGAGTTGAGCTGGACTCAAGCACATCTTTTTTATTCTTCCTTATGACCTTCAAGACGCAAAAGCTTTGAACTCTTAATTGTACCGCAAACTGCAAAATCAGTAAAATGAATATTAAAATACTGTGATTTCCTTCCGCCCTTTGAATGTAATCATAATTAGGCTTCTGATGAAGTATAAAGCGTGACCAAAAGTGGTTTCACATTTAATTAAAAAAGAGAGGGAGTGGCAGGTCACGATATAGTACCTGTGCAATGTATTGGATAAAACAAATCTCCATTCAGACATATAATTTTCTTTGGGCCTTCAGCCAGAGAGCCTTGCCACCGAACTAGTTAGGAGTGTTATCATCTTGATAACATGAAAAGGGAAGATAAAAGTTTGTAATGAATAAATCAGTTCTGTTTTGCAACATCTGTGGTTATATAACTTGCTTATAATGTTGCTTTATCGACATTTTATTTGCCTGTGTTTTAAATATTTTTGGACAGTTAGCAAGCTCCTGGTATAAAGCAAGCCCAAAGCTCTCAGACCAGGGAGATCTGCAAGATTAATTTAGAAGACAGAGTGAAGGGGAAGAAAAAGGAAGATAGGTCAAGGGCAACTTACATATGAATGGAGACACATGATACTTTAGGGAATAGCTGAAATACAAAAAGAGCAGGCCCCAGGCCCAGAGGAGCTAACAAACTAAACTGACATGTGTTTATTAGTTCCTCGATCTTGCAATGAAAAGGGCACCAAACATATTTAGCAGCCAAGAAAACTGATGTTTCGTTAATAAACATCAACCAGATGGCAACTACCAGCCTCTTCAACAGTGCCCGCAATTTCTATAAAACACGTTCTTTATTTAGTCTACAGATTCCTTCAGATCCTTCCCCCCTTCCCTTTTTCCTTTCCCTTTTCAGATTACATTAAACAATAACTGCTCAAGGACGGTAATGTATAGAGAAGAAAGACTATATAACAACACTTTTTTCAGAACTAGCAAAGTTACCACAGTCTTTCCACCCTCGTTTCTCCCCACATTCATAAACCAAAAGTATGTCTCCATACATATTTGTGGAGGAGGTTAATGGTAGAAACAGGCTAAATGTATTTATAAAAAAGGGACTTATTATACACTAGATGTGTTTACAGGATACCAAGCATAAAAGGGCTTTCTACACTTTCAAATGTATATAGAAAGTACACAATAACCAACAGCCACACTGCACAGGGGGAAAAACCATTAGAGACAAGTTAAAATAAGCTGATATCCAGGAAGTCCCAGCCCACAAAAACCAATGAAGGAATTACCAGCCTAACTCAAAATTTGTTCTGAATTTTCCTCACCCAAAGCAAAACTATAAACAAGCATAAAACGTAGGACTAAGTAAGAGGACATCCTGAAGCTACCTCAATTGTAGCTAGGAAGTACTGGGTCTTGGTCTCCTGTCTCTGTAAGAGGGCAGTGAGGAGGAAGGCTTTGCATGCCTTCAGAAATTTATTTATTTGTAAAAATTTATTAGCCACCCATTCTACCACAAGGTAATTCACCTTAACAAATGAACTCATACAATACCTGTCTGCTACATGAAGTCTCTTGGGTTGCACATCTTTGGAACAGAAGTAGTGGCTTTTATTAGAAACAAAGAGGTGCTCTGTTCTTCTGAATTAGCTCCAAAGTATTCAGGATCCCTAAAATGGAAGACTTCTGAATATATTTCAGAAAACCTGTCTAATCCACCAGCTATTAATAACCTTATATCCATCAATCCTGAAAAAAACAACATACCCAATGTTCCCCCACCTCCCAAATTCGGCCTTGGATTTTCAATTTCCTGTCTGGGTTACCATTCAGGATTTGCAGAAATTACCAAAACCATAGTAATTAACTCAGAGAATAGTGGGTTATTTGAATCCAATGCAGGTAAAATAATCAATGATCAGGATCAGGTTTTAGATTCTGGTTTGTTAATTAATTCAAGCCAGAAGGAAACACAGCTCCAAAAATCAAGGTGTAATTGAGTACTAATGTAAAAGAAGATGCTTGATCATGAGAATCCTTCCTGACAACTCATTCTTAATCTCTGCTTTCGGTGGTCAGGTCTGTTTAAAACCACCATCCCTTTAATATTTATCCTCTCTGAATTAACCTAATCTCTTTTGAAAGCCATTAAAGCTAGTGGTCATCACAACAATGAAATTGCTCAAATTATTCGCACTTGCAGAAAGAACCATTTATTCTATTATGAAACAGCATCTAGCAGGTTTCACTGGGTAATCCAGGGTTGTACTAAGAATATTATGCAACAAGTAAATTGAAATATTCACCTCTACTCCAAAAACCTTTGTAGTCAGATCCACTGTAACCTAAGTTTGATATTACCCAAAAATTGTTACCTTTGATTTTCAACTTATACAACAGACTCCTTCTGAATTTTGCCCTCCCCGTGAACAGTAGCATAATTTTCAATAGTAAATACTTAAGGAAGAAGCCATCTGTATATTTATCTAGACATGTGAGAAACTCTGTTCAGACACTTACCTGAGGCAGTGAGTCTCTTTCCAAGTGTTGAAGATACTACAAGATTACCAATAATTAGTAAGAGATAAATTAGTGCCCAGTATAGATCAAATAAGCTTAGCTCAGTGTTTTACAAGGCTCTGAAATTATATTAGCTGCTATTGTACATGAATTGTGATTAGTGGTATGATGCCTCTTCATTAGATACTTCTCACATACATTACCTGCTGAGATAATTAAATAAATGCTGTCTCAGTGACTCACAGTTTGGGTGTTTTCACCATGCCTTAGAAATTGGGATAGGGGCTTACTCTACCACATGGTATTAAGTATGCCTATAATTGTTGAGAATTATATTTGAGAGCCATTGCCAAGCACTGAAAGGTATCTCTTTTTCCTAGAATCTGAGTTTTTCTCACAGGCATATTGACCAAGTTCGTGACGGTCTATATGCAATGTCCACAAGATAAAAAAATATATTCAATGTAGTTATTAATTTATTATTTAAGAGGTGCCTAAAATATGGCACTGTTGAAGCTTCATGAATCAGTCAGGAGGTCATTTAATTTGCCATTGCAATTTGTTCACTACATCATGAGAATAGGAACTCCATACTATTTTTCTAATGGGAATGAGCTGAATAACAGTTTCCCACAATGTGTGTTGTAGCTTCTATAAAACCTACAACTCCAAAGCAGTAAGAAACCCAGTTACTCGTGGAGGTTCCTTCATGCAGATTCAACCAGAAATAATAAGGACCTAGCCCTCAAGAAATGGGCTGGATCCCCAAACAATCAAATATAAATTATCTAACTTTCCCTTCTACGATAACTCTAAATACAGTACAAAGAACTACATGTTCTAGGGTAAATGGTCTAATTACTTTCATATATGGTGTGTAATGTTAGGATGCCAGAAACTCTGCTGACAATATTATTTTTTCTCATGCCAAAACAGCGGCACAAACTTTCTTCATTTCAATATCAAAGTCTGCCTTAGTACATCTTAGCTTCTGAATGCAAATGTCAAAGCCACTCCTGTGCAAGGATAAAATATAGTGCATTTCTCCTTGCAACTCAGATAAACATTGCCCAGCCAAGCCAACACTTTCAAAAATTCAGCAAACTTTAATACACTTATCAAATTAACATAATCCACTTGGAAAATTCACTCATTTATTTTGATAAAGACAAGACAAAGCAATTTGTGCCATCATGCATTCATGCAACTTCTAGGAGCCCAATGCAAATTTCAGTTTTAATTCCGAGGAGTCATGTTGCCTATTTGTGTTTTGATATACAAAGAAAATTACCTGCACTCTTGTGCAGATTTACAGACATGCAGTGTAAGTTATAAAGGAAATATTAGCTAACCGACCCAACTATAGTAATATCAACAGTTTCAGTTTTAATACTATGAGTCAAATCTTTTAAATATCATTCCTACAATACCCACAGTTACCATGGTGCCATAGTATCACACACCCAGATGATCATATAGAAAGAGAAATACCACTTCCTATTCTTGTAATCCACTGTGATTGATTGAACTAATTTCTATGGAACTTCCTCCCCAATTCGTCTTATTGGAATACATTTGACTAGATCAGAAGATGAAAATGCTTACTAATTATGTTTAACATATGGGAATCTCTGATCCTTTGCTGTTACACTACGTATGTGAAAAATTAAGAACAGATTACCAAAACATGAAATTTGGAATTCAAAAGCCAAGAATAATTGCAATTGGAAAAGTCTATGCGTATTATTGAAAAGCAGTCATGAAACTTCACATATCTTGACACCGCTAACTTATAGAATACAAGAAACCTTGAGACAAAGCCCAAGGTTCAGAATCTTCAGATATAAAAAGTACATGTAAATAAAGCCACTCAATGTTACTGTCAGCTCCATAATGAATATGATACCGGTGGGACCAAGTATTCTTAAATTTATTCCAAAGGTTGCCTGGCCAACAGTCAGAAGTGCTGTAGTGGTGGGTTCCTGCATTGGATGAAAGGTTGGACTAGAATGATTTGTAATGTACTAACCCTTATATTTTACAGGTAGATGGAGAGAAACTTTCCAACAGAAAACCTCTGCCACTCCTTATTGCTATTTTAAGGAAAAACAGTGAGGAAACTGATGAGTTAAGCTTTTAGAAAGGGACTTAATTATTCCAGCATTCATGGAAGGAGTAACATGGAAAACAGAAGAAGGCAAGTGCCCTGGAGAAAAGAAGATGAAAGGCAGAAGAGGAGCTGAAGATCAAAGATGAAAGAAGACAAAGGAAGACAGAGAATAACAATCTGCAGAACCACCAACGTGGGAGATAATAGCAGCTTGGTCAGGATATTGGGAAGAGGCCTTGCAATGGCTGGAGGACATTGGCAGCTATCTCAAAGCACATGGAAAGCACCCAGGGACATCCAGGAAAGTGGCAGAGAAAATTCTGGGAGGCTTAATAATTTCAATAGACATTAGCAGATGACCAGCCAAAGACGGACCTGACACTGGCATTAAGAAGAAATCCCAAAGTCAGGCTGGACCACATCTGGTTAAAAACTAGGAAAAGTTACTTCTAGTCCTGCCTTAGCCTTGAAAGCCAGCTGGGTGACTTTGGCCAATCACCAGAAAACCATGAGCTCTAGTCTCACCTTAGCCGTGAAAGCCAACTGGGTGACTTTGGGCCAATCACTAGGAGACTATGAGTTCTAGTCCCACCTTAGTCATGAAAGCCAGCTGGGTGACCTTGGACCAGTCACATTCTCTGATCCCACCTCAAAGGGTTGTTGTGGGAAAGAATAGGAGGAAGAAGAAGAATTAGGTATTTTCTCCACTTCAGTTGTTTATAAAACTAATAAATGGGGGTTAAAAAAATCTAAAATAAAAAATAATAATGTCTACAATAAGAAGCAATAGCTGGAGACCTCCACTTCCAAGCCAGAATCACTGCAGCAGATCAGATGGCAGGGACAAAGTTCCCACGCCATCAATCCCTACTAGCAAGCAATAAACCAACATAGGATAGTTTCTGCTACATCTCAGAGCAAGATCACAAGACTACCAATCAAAGTATGCAGAAAAGCAGCTAGCAACAAGGACTATTGTTGCACAATTGAGATTTTGATGGGTCTAAAGTAAGATAAAATTCATAATAGCATAGAACTTTAGTATGTTAAGGACAGAGTAATAAGGTATAGTTAAAAATGCAACATTAAGAATGTTTTGTTTCATCTTTCCTACTTTTAACCTACCACATTAAAGGCAGAAACCAAGGCGCAGGATGCTAAGTTGCTCTAATGATATTTAAACCACTTTTCATATCGGAAATATCTGAAAGTGGTGTACAACACATCAAGACGGCATAAAACAACCAAATAATTTAATCATTAAATAACTAAGAACACATAAATTTATAAAATTCCAAGTACTGAGAACTATACAAAGAGCACACATCCACTTAGAGAAGGAGTTAGCATGAAGCATTTCCATTCAATTGTCTTTAATTGCTTAGTTCCTTAAATGAAACAAATATAATTTCACTTAGTTTTATTAAGTTACACTGATTAATTCAGGTGGTTTGACACTGCCTATCAGTCCTATCCTTCTAAAATCTCAACCAACCTATCACTGCATAACACAGAATATTACTTTTGTTTGTTTGTTATAAATTCCAATGGGAAATTGTTAGTAAAATTATTACCTATATGGAAATAAGCATTTTATCATGGGGAAGGCCAGGTTTGAGAAAGTGGCAAGTAAAGTCATCTCTACTATAAACTCTGATCTTCAGAGAGTCTTCATCATCTAAATTTAGATGATGAAGACTAAATTCATTTAAAAATGTATCTAAATTTATCTAAAAAGAGAGAGAAAGCAAAACTGCTATGCTATAAAACCAGAGATAAGGTAATTGTGATAATCCATTCCTGATGTTCATGAACTATAGTTCTATTCATTGCTTAGTATTGCTGATGCTAATAAGCATTACAATTCAATAATGACTAGGAAACGGCATTCCATCTCTATATTGACTACTAGCTTATTACCCGGCTTTGCCCGGATATTTATTTATGTGTGACTGAAGTTGTGGCGTCCTCCTCCTGCTCATCTTCTTTCCCCTCCTCTTGGTGACAGTAGGGCAATCACTGTCTCTCAGCCCAGCCTACCT
>JANHJO010008823.1:4823-19109 GCA_032468235.1 Pseudoxyrhopus heterurus | reverse complement strand
GATAGATAGATAGATAGATAGATAGATAGATAGATAGATAGATAGATAGATAGATAGATAGATAGATAGATAATTATCCTGTCATTACAATTTATACAAATAACTGAAGGTAGCAAACATACATAATAGTTCTTCCTTCTCCTATTTTCTCCACAACAGCAACCCAGTAACATGGGTTGGGCTTAGACAGTGACTAGCCAAATTCACCAAGCCAACTTTCATGGCTGAAATGGAACCAGAATTCATAACCTCCTGGTTTCTACCCTGCTGCCTTAACCATTATACCAACAATGGTCTACAGTATTATTGTGGTTGCATAAATCCCACTGAATTCAACAAATTTCACTTTTTAATAGACATGCACTATTAAATACGTTGGTCTGTCATCAGTACCAAATGCATAATAAATTAGAAATCATTTGAGACATTCACCTATTTTCAGTGGCAATAAAGCTATTAAAAACCTGCTCACAGCTCAAATTTCCACCAAGGAGAATTTCTATTGACGGTTTTCTGAAGTACAAACTTTTAAATAGTCTCCTTTAAGAAGGATATATACATTTTAAATTGATATCATTTTAATAGTTCTCATTAAATTTCTTCAGGAAAAAAAGGTTCTTTCTTTTTTTAATTTACTCTTCCATTCATAATACGTGCCGTATATTTCAAAAACTGAATGAAAAAATACACTGCTATTCAACATCATTTCCAAATGATATAACTTACCAATACTTTTGCCATCATGGTTAGAGATCATGCAAAACACAAGACTGCCACCCCCATAATCTTCATTAACAATAACTAGAATTTCTAATGTTTAAAGTCTTTTATCTTTATTTTCAATAAACATTACCAGTAAGCTTGTAAAGTCATCAACTATTGCTAATTATGCATTAATAGTTATGTCTGAGTCAGCGATTTGACAGATACTTCTCATGCATGCTCAAGCAGAGGAAAAAATCCCATGGATTTACTCATTTTTAATGGATTTACTCATAAATAAATGTGTACACAATTTCTGCCTATGAAAATCCAAAGCCAAAGAGTTTTTTTTAAACCAAAATATTACCTTTTTTAGTTCCCCCCACTATACCTGTTTAAAGGCATGACTTACAACTAACAAAATATCTAAGCAACTATCATAAAATTTAGATACAAGACTCAAAAAAAAGTCTTCAATACTAATCCATAGTAACAGACACAAAGAACAGTGTCGATAGTTGCTAGCTTTGTTAAAAGAAAAAACAGCATTCTCTGTATGCATGGGCATATGAAGATACATGATCCACCAACCTATCTGAAAGTAAACACACTTGACTTCAGACAGGACAACTACGGATTGCGACATATTATGAAAATAAAAGTTGGACTTTGAAGAAGCAGGATAGAAAGCGTATTAATAACGTTTGATAAAACTCCTGAGAATAGCAATAGCAATAGCACTTAGACTTATATACCACTTCACAGTGCTTTACAGCCCTCTTCAAGCAGTTTACAGAGTCAGCATATTTCCCTCAACTCAGAAGGGTGGAAGGCTGAGTCAACCTTGAGCAAGTGAGACTCAAACTGCCAAACACCATGGAAGACAAACAAATGGATCATTGAACAAATCAATGCAAAATTCTCACTCAAGGAACAGATGAGCAGATTAAAAGTATCTCATTGTGGAGGTATTATGCGAAGACCTAGTCTCTAGAGAAGTCTTGAATGTTGGAAACAGTGGAAGGAAAGAGACAAAAGGACAACCAGTTGATGAAGTCAATTACTGCAGCAAAGTATACACCAACAGAAGGGAAATTATTTTAGAGACTATCTATGCAGTTACTAGGAGTAGACACTGGTTTGATGGCATATAATCAATAAATTATCCGACTTATTAAGGGCTTTATAGATTGGATTGGTTCCAATATTAAGTAATTAAATCTCTCCCTTGTATACATGCTTCTTGAAGAGAAAAAAGCATCCTTTAATTTATATCTTCCATGTAATCTGGAGCCCTGAATATTCAAAACTCAATGGAAGTCTTACTGGGAATAATTGCACAAATGAAATGTCTCTCCTGAAGGAGATGTTCAAGAGAATGGATATCAAGCAAGGTAGTCATGTGATGTTCTACTCCAGGGGACTGGGCTAGTTGATATGAATGGGTCACCTGAGCAAACATTTCACCTTGAATTATATTGAGTGAACGTGAGATATGCAATAAATTAAAGAAATAAATAACAAGTGAAATAAATAATGGGGTTGGGATGTTGCCTTAACATACTTGTAAACTTCCTATAAATAAATAGCTAATATCTTTCAAAAACTCGCTACTAAATTAGATGAATATATTATCTTGGTCCTCAGGGAATGTATTAGGAGGGCATGAAGGGAGAGCTGGAACTACTGATGGAGGGTTTTAATTCATTTGTGCTTCCCACTTGAGCTAGGATGTCATCATAGTTGCAACTGCCAATCAGGCTTGTGTGTTTCACCCTTATTTTCCTGACATTATATAGCATAAGACATGTTTCTTGTATTAGTAGTTTGTTACGACACCATTCCTTATCATAGTTAATTTAAAGGTTCTTATCCTTGAACTAATTTCAGATATGTTTGTTAATATCAGCTCTCTGGCCTTTGATTGCTTCTGGTAATTAACCCTCAGATGCAAGATCAAGGCATATAGCCTTCCATCATTTTGGAACTCCCCAGATTTGTCTTAACTGTAATGGTACGTGAGAATGACCTTGGGAAATAAGAGGAAGAGCCGCAGCCAGGGCAATGTCAATAAAAGGTGGCTTAGCCCACATAAGGAATGGGAGCATGACAAGCCTGTCTAGTTTCTTGGAATGTAAAGGGGATGGGGAAGAGATGTACTTTCAGACTTGCAAGATTCTGCTAATGGAAACTTACAAGTTAAAGCTAGTACTTCTGGGTACATTTTTTGTGTGGACTACCTCACAAAGCTGACATTAAGTGAGCACCAAACTTATTAACTAACAAAACCATTAGTTACTTACTTTTGAAGATAGATGAGGCAGGCATTCTTTGAATATCAAGTCTCTATGGAGCATATAACTGGCATCCTAGTTTCCCAAATTCTGGGAATACTGAAATTTCTAAACCTATATGTACAAATTTGCCAGGAGCCCTGGTGGTGTTATACTTAGAATGGGTATTGCAGGCAAACTTTGCCCACAGCCTGGAGTTCAACCCTGATGGGGCTCAAGGTTGACTCAGCCTTCCATCCAAGATTTACCAATGAGGACCCAGACTGTTAGCATACAATGTTGTATATTAACATTGTATACTGTCCAGAGAGTACTGTAAAGCACTATGGGGCAGTATGTAAGTCTACGTGCTATTGCTTGCTATATTGCATAAATCAGGTGGTCTGGGATAAACAGAAATAAGATATAACATAAACAGACAGACACTAGACAACTAGACTTAACACTAAATGTGACAGGAGAGGTTAGCCATCTTAATTAAATCCACCTATATTAAAATGGAAGACTGACATACCCTGTGTAAAATTGTCCTCATATATTAAGAGCAGGATAAAGATTGTTCTTGAATAACTCACTGATGTTCTAAAATGACTCTTACAAATAATAATAAAAAGGAAATAATGAAAACAAAGTGCTAGAGATTCATTCAGGGTATTTCAGAAAATCATATAAAATCTGTTTAATCAAAAGACTGGGTTGAATGCAGAGTTACAAAAAGATAAAAACTACTTTAAACCAACTGGACCAACTGGACTACAGGTAAGCTGTAGACGATATGAAGTTTTCAATTCTTCAGCAATTGTTTCATTAATGAGTCACGATAAATGACATATATGAGGAATAATCTGTATCACCTCACACTGTTGATTTTTTTTCTCCATACCCAACTGTGTCATAAAACATATCAATGTTCTGTTCTTCATCAAGCAATTTAGGAAGTCAACTCAAACATACTGTAAACATCAAATCCATTATTTATTGGTGTATCCTGTTTTTACAAACAGCTATACAGTAAAAGCATTGAATAAAACCTAATCTCCCTGAAAATTTTCTCAACTTTTCCATGCCAACAGACATCCTATTCTGAATGACTTTACAAAGGTAGCCGCAAATACTACCAGAGTCAAAACTTTCATTACATCATGGAAAAAACATTAAATTGATGCATAAAAAAACCCAAACTAAGCTTTGATCATACCACTGTGGCCACCATCTTGACATCCTAGTTTTGAAGTTTGACAGAGTAAAATTAGTGTTTTGTTTTTTTAAAACAGGTCCAAATTAGGCAACTTAATTTGCATATATTTTTTAGAAAAGATGCATTTATCTAACTTTCCACATACCATATAAACACAGTAAAAAATGACAGAAAGGGGGGATGGATTGGACAAAAGTATAACTTTTTTTTGTTAATCAAAAGGTTTTTACTACCTAATAGTACAAAAAGAAAAAAATACTTAGCTCATTTTCATTCATTAGAAAAAAATAAAATGAGTTTCATTCTGTACGTTTCTCTCTGCATTTCACACTGAAAAAAATTATAGGACTCTTATTCAGTATTACAGCCAAAGTTCTTAGAAGAGAAAAACAAAAATGTATTTCCCAAATGTTCAAGTATTATGTGTTATTTACTAATCGCATTTCACACTACAGAACGTATCCTCCTCTCTCTCTCTCTCCCTCTTTCCATGTGCGTATCCACACACACACACAAGCACACACATTCACATTGCATAATTTGATGTTTCTCAATTTAATGGAAGAAGCAAAATGAAATGAAAGTATATGACTTGGTCTGTTTAAATCCGACTTAAGATTCAGTCAATTATTTGTTCATTGTCCATTAAAAGCAGGTACTTTAATAAGATTCTCACCAAAACCGGCCGAGTCAAAAAGTTTGGTTAAAACTGAATTAAACAAATCGTAAGCAAATTCAGATAATGCATACAAATTAATTTTTCAAGCAAATTATTTTTTTCAGTGTTTTTGGCTGCCAAGTATAAATTTCATAAACTCCTCAAATTATTGCTTGTATCAAAATACTATAATGCTCGCCTATAATACCTAAAGAAGGATTTCAATACAAATCTCGACTCATACCAAAAAACTCACACACTTTGATATGCACTGGGCATTTTATTTATGCATGTAATACTATATTCGAAATTGTCAAAATGAAGACTAAATTACTAGAGATTTCAAGTAGAACTACCAGTATGGAATGCTATATTATATCAGATAGTTTAGATACCTATATCTTTTGTTTTCATTTATTTTCATACATAAATAGCAACATTTTTAGAGTCCCATGGGTACTCAAGTAACCCAAAACAAAAAAATAAGGAATATGCAAATAATAAAGAGCAATGACAATAATTCAGGCTCTTTGCGATGCTGTCTTTGATAAAAGACGTTATCTGGCAAATATCCAGAAGAAAGCTGTGCTATAGCAATCTGAACATCTGGAGTTTTGGTGGGAGATCTTGCTTTCCAAGAGAGCTATTCATTCAGGAATTCACTCTCCTATTTCCCCAATGGAGTCAATGCTATCTGACCTTCAGGGCAATAGAAATCTCATCACTCTTCTCAGATTTTTGTCTAGAGAGGTCAACAAGGGGAAATATGTTTACCTATTTTAAAAAGTGATTGGTTAAGCCTATTTAAATCTAAATAATGTCCTGTGTGTTACAGTGATCTGTTTTTGACACCAGACATATAACTTACACAAGGATGTACAGCTTCTCTGAGTTTCTTATTTTTTTCACAACCCATCTCTGCATACGTATTTACCAACTCTGTGGTTGTGGTAGTGTGAAAAATCATATATTTAAACAAATGTTAAATAATACTGTGTTATTGTGGATAAGAAGCTGCCACAGTTGCTAATAATAATTCTGAAACTTTGATGAGAAAAGCAAAACTACATTTTAATACTTTCGGTAACCGTGCCACCAATTGGAAAGTTTAAGTTTTGATATATTCATTCTACACTTGCTATTTTCATAAAAGCACAAAATACGAAACTAATACTGAAATTTAAGGATCATTGTAAAATGCGAGTAGATAGATATGAAAGCTATAATAGTTAAGAGTATACATGTAGGCATGAGAGAAAGACATTAACATTGTATTCTGTTTACATACAATATTGTACATTCACACAATATAGGAAAAGTCCCATGAATTTAAAAACCATACTAGCGTCTGTACTATATGTTCCAAACCAAGGGATATTTAAACCCTTCACTTTAGTGCAATATTACTGCCAACTGCCAGAGGAAAATATGTACGCAAATCAAAATATGCTACCTTTGTTCAAACAATACTGCTGTTCATTATATAATACAAACTGTCATACTTAATCTCTCAGGAACCCAGAAATGGTAGATTCTTGGATCCAGAGATGGTTTCAAATGGTTTGAGGCAAAACTGAAACATAGCATTTAAGTAAATCTTCTACAGGAACTTAAGTTCGACTGATGAACTTTTTACATCATCTTTCACTTACAGATTTTGAGCCTCACAAATAAACTATCAACCCTGGGAAGAGAACAGCACTCTTATTCTGTATATTTTGCACAAGTTATTTTTTTTCCAAGATTTCTCACCAATTTTTTTGCTTGGAAAGGTGGAAAATTTATGCTATTTTTAAAATGGGATAAAGCAATCACCCTCAAAACTGAATATAATCAGAAAACACCAATTCAATTTTACTAAAAACCTTATCTAGAAACTAGTCTATTAAAAGATTAAATCAGAAATGTTATATTATCTCTAATATTGGGGATTAGACTGTTTTCAAATCTGAAAACTGAATGAAATTAAATCAAGTAAGAATAATAACTGTGTGTGTGTGTGTGTGTGTGTGTGTGTGTGTGTAACATTGTTTGGTATTTATTACCTGGTATTTAGATTGAGTTCACATACATACAATACACACACACACACACATATATATATATATATATATATATATATAAACAATAATTTATATACTTGATCTACCGTATATATCAGTCAGCATTAAATACCAAGATTAAACAGATCTTTCCCATAATCTTCAAAAAATACAGAAACCTAAGTCATAAGCACAATTTCAAGCTTTAACAACTCTTGATACAAGTGTATGAACGAAAAATTAGAAAACCTCTTACTGCATTTTTAGGTTTTATAATAAAGTTAAATGGCTTTAATAATATACTTTTACAATATAACCTAAAATAAAGCTGAAAAGACTTTCCAAAAATATCTGAAACTGCGTTCACCCGTGGAACTTAAAGCTAGAGCATTAACCCCAAAAGAACTTATCCCTCTAAATGAGAATTGAAGATGAAAAACAGTTCTTGCATAGAGTGATGTTGAAATGAAAGTAAAGACCGAGACAAGTTAAGTGTAGGGATGGAAGCGTAGGGAGAGCTGACATTTGAAAGAGTGGTGCCACTGAATTATAGTTTTCCACTCTGGGTGGGGTCCCTTTGATTGGGTGGAGCACCTCCCCTGAAGGAAGGAAAAACTGGCAGAAGCTGACTTGCCCTTTGACAGATAACTCAGGTTTGCCAACATATGTAGTCGCACCAACCTCAGCTTCACCAAGTTGTCTCTTGACTAATCTGGGCACAGACAGATGTTTCTGTCGGTGTGAAAAATCTACCTGTACAACATACCATAAATACTGTATTTGAAAATTGTTTGGGTTTGTATGGATAATCCCATTAAATGCAGTGCATTTTAAAGGGATGCATATTCTCTTTCTCAGAAATCATCAGTTTTGCATGGTGTAGAGGATTACTAATGAGTGGGATTGGAACAAAGAAGAGAAAAAGAGACAGTTAATGCATTTATTGTAAATGTGTTTGGCCGATGGGAAATTGAATGGTCCTTTCTCTTTGCAATACTCCCCCCCACCTTTTGTTTACATTTTTTTTAATTTACATTAACAGGTGTAAAAAAAATTGTTTTAAAAGAGGAGTTTCAGTTGGTCAAGAGTAAGAAATGACTAATCCAATCACTTATCAATTCTCAGATTTAGGAGGAGGAGAAAACAGGGAGAAGTAAGAATGCATTTCAAAACTTTGTGGGGAGACTCTTCTCTCTTTTTTTCTTAAGTAGTTTATGTTGTTATAACCTGAAATGCACTGATATTCACAAAACTGCATTTGGAGAACTACAGCAAAGCTCATCAGGAAAGCATTTTTTAAAAAAATAATAATAGCAAGAATTAAAAATAACTGCATCAACAGGGTCTTTCTTCAGGCATCAAGCCCAGTTTTTCTTCAGTTTTCTTTGAACAAAATAGCAGTTAGGCCACTAAAACAAATCTTGAACATTATTAAAAGTTAAAAGCTACCAATTACTTCTGTCTGTTCTGTTAAAGCAAAGTTTGGCATTACGTCAGTCGGCTTAAAGAAAACAAGGGAAAAAGACCAAAAGAATGAGAGCGAACGAAAGTTTCCTTCTGTATAAATAAAGCCACCAAGGAAGGTGTCTACCCTTCTTATAAAGGGTTGATTGCCAGGTTTATAAAAAGCACATGCCACATTTTTGCAAGAAAATATAGAAATGTTTCATGAGGAGCGAAATGTTTTACATGGGGGGGGGGAGGAATAGTTCTGTATTTAGAAGGCGAACAATTTCTTCTACAGGAAATTCTACAGATTGGAAATTTGTGTGTGTGTGTGTGCGTGTGTGTGAGAGAGTACGTCCATGTATGTGCGTGTGAAGATAAAACCAAAAGGACTGAATACATTCAACTAACTGCATCAAGGTGTTTCAATGAATCATTTAATATAGAAAGCTCTTTTTAGAATGAAGTAATAAATCCATAAAATTACACACAGCTCATAAAGTATGTTTGTGTGTTTTCTGCTTAGAAACATTCATTGGAATTTCTTGAGGCTGGAGCAATACATATTCTACCACGTTTATAAGTCCGATTAGAAAGTTATGAGAATTTACATAGCGTCATTCTAAACAGCACAAGCTTTCCACGGATATTATCATTGAGAAAGATATTAAACCACATTTACAATATTTTAATCTAACTCAGTAGACAGCTAGCATAGATACAGATATTGCAAACGGCGAGTAATTACTTCACTTATAAAAATGATAAACCCAATTAACTGGAATATGAGTTAGAAGCAAGGAAGGGTATTAAAATAGAATAAATTCAAATAAGTAAGGATTTTCTATCTATTCCACTACAGTTCTTTTCCCTGATTGGTTTTCATTGAAGAGGGTCCAGTTCTATATAAAAATAGGGCGCTGGGTCATATAATTTGCAAGTATCATAGCACACTATAGTATTGTTTTAAATAATGAACAAGTAAAATGTCTGAGATAACGCTTTAAGACGGCAAAATGCGTCCCACCAAAGATGGGTAAAGTTTTCTTCTAAGATACTTCTATCTATTATTGTAAAAACAATTTTTTAAAAAAAAAAAAACTGACTATAAAGTATTCGCTAAAAACGTATATTGATTTTTTGTTGAATCTACCTAAATCAAGACATTTCAGAATTATTACAAAGAGTATTGAGTTTTGAGATTTTTTTTACTGGCAATAAATTGGTTTGAGATGAAATTAGTAATAGATTGCTAGGATTTGCACCACAAGCCTGTATGTGTTTATTCCGAAGAATGTTCCTCTCTATTTATTGGTATTTATTCTGCATTCAGATGTTTCTCTTATATATTCGGGTTAAAACATTCTATCAATGTTTACTTGAAATAATTTTCATTTAACCTGCACTATAACTAGGAGAAAACCACTATATATAGTCAACTTATTTTCAAATAAAAATGTGTATTATTGTGTAATTAATTAGTGCTGAAGCTTTAAGGCACAACTATAATTTTTTAAAAAACATTTATTACTGTTTACAAATGTATGACAAGAGAGTTGGGTTTCTTTTCTATCCTTATTGACAGCAATGATGAAACTACCAAAATAGAATATATTTGGGTGGAGATTTTACTGTCAAATCTAAATCATAATTCTGTTGCAACAATATATAAGGAGGAAGTTGAAAACATACAGTTTTTTTCAATGTTCTTTAAAAAAAAAAATCAACGCATGGGCAAAAGGGACAATAGTAGCTTCCAACTTTTTTCAAGACTCAATAACAATTGATAATTTTAAAAAATTGTTCTTTTCGGGGATTAATCAATACTATAATCCGAAAGTATTCTTCTTATTGTCTAATCATAAAAATAGAGTGCACTAATCAGCAGGATAAGTATTAATAATGGATATTTTTGTAAGTTCTTTTTAGTATGATATTCAAGTAGGAAA
Organism: Pseudoxyrhopus heterurus; assembly: GCA_032468235.1. Taxonomy (NCBI): domain Eukaryota; kingdom Metazoa; phylum Chordata; class Lepidosauria; order Squamata; genus Pseudoxyrhopus; species Pseudoxyrhopus heterurus. The sequence goes on along the minus strand of JANHJO010008823.1, from coordinate 8,820 downwards.
TGAAAAGTCAAATATTAAAGAAGCCTTACTCTCAAACAGAATTTTTCACCAATATCTCTGAAGAGATACTAATATCTTATAAATATAAACTCCATGAAGTTTACAGAAAGAGGTGAATAATCAGGTGAAATTGAATCAACCAACAGACATCCCAGAAATCACAAATTATGTAAAAAAAATTAACTTAGTCACCTCAAAAATGTTGGTAGTCTACAATTTCCTACACGTCTTTCAAAAATGTACAGGCCTGATTTTAATCAATTCCATTTTGTAATGTAAGATGTAATATTTTGGACAGAAAATTTAACCAAAAGCTCCAAGAAATACAAATTTGCACTACTTTTCTTGAGGAAATAAAATTAAATAAAGGCTAATACCAACAGGGACTTTAATCAGTCTGACCTCTTTGTATCCACTTAAGTAGTATGCAAAACTTTCAAACTTTACAATATAGCAAGATCTAAAGTTAATACATTGATTTCAAACTAATGTGAAAGATTATTTGTTTTTTAAAAAAAATCCATTTATTAAATTTTCCAAACACTTAAATTTTCCTAGCCAACAAGTTTCTAGGTTGAGTTTGAGTTCCAAGCACGTTAAGACGTATCACGACAAATTTTATTTCACTTTTCTACAGACTTTTTTTCCAAAAATCCAAATTGGATGGAGTCAAAATACTTTATTGTTAGCTTCCCTAATTATTTTACTTTATAACAAAGTGTTGTGTGACTCATAAACCATTATGACAATCAGCTCTGCCAGTATTGTACAGGTAAGATCTGATTGTGTTTGACGAAAGGTACACTTAGGATACTTTTGATTGCTGTCAGATATTAGTATCTTAATATCTATTGAAATGTACCTGATTTTTAAAGCTTTTACTATGAGAGCAAGCTTAATGGCAATGTTGAAAACCATTAATAAATATTTTCCCCAAATGATCCGGTTTCTGGAATTATTAACTTTTCAGATTCCTAACTGCGAAAGAGTAATTTATCCCAACTATCTCTAGAATACCTTAACAGCAAGAAGTAATTAGTTCATCTGACCTTAATGTTTGAAAAATGTTAAGGCATTCCCGAAGCCCATCTGTTTGCATGGAAAATAAAATATGGTCTGAATGAAGAACTACCAGAAAAAAAAACTCTTTTACAAAGAAGGCTGTTTTTACATTTTTTTATTAACAGGACTAGAGAGCAGAAATGCTCAATATGGACATACAGTATATACGCGCATATATGCCACAAACATAAAGGACCATAAAAGATTAGTTAAGGCTGCAATGCTCTGCTTACAGAAGAGTACATCAGTAAACGCAGAAGGACTTACTTTTGAGTCGATAGACTTAGTCCCATATTGTAAATGGATAAATCAGATGTTATAGAGAAAAAAAAAAAATCAAAGATATATATATTGTGATACACATACGTGCATCCATAAAAGCTGACTCTTTTTGCCGTTTATAAAGTATGTACTATGCTATTCCACAAAGATCTCAAAAATGCACTGCGTATTTTATGCATTTAAAAACAAATTCAAAAATTCCTGGCTAAATTGGCGCAAGGCCTTACATCTCAAGCTACTCTTAATTCATAGAAAACTCCATCGAAATCCTATGGAGAATTTCACCGTGAGGCTTGCTTGAATTCCAGAAATGAAAACATACATGTTTGAAATCAAAGGTTTCAAAAAAGAACCTGACATCCCTTCCTAAATCAAAGAATTGGAAGCTGGAAAAACTAAGAGGACATTTATAGGCTTTAAGTTATATCTTTATAGAATCCCAACTGATAAAAAAAAATGTATCTATCTTCTTCATTCCTCTCCCACACCACATTTAAGAAATAGCACAGCAATATAGGAACAAAATTCCATCTCTAAATTGCATCATGCAAATTTAAGCATATGGTGCAAGAGAGATTTTTAGGTTTAGATGAAGTAAAGCAGCTGCATAGGCGCCTCTCTCTCTCTCTGGTAAATGCATAATCCACAATTTAACTGGTGTTATACCTTTTTAAAAGAACATAATGACCCCTCTGTGTGTGTGGGTTTTTTTTAAGGGGGGAAAGGGGCTAAAGTATTCCATTTGTTTGCGTTAGCCAACTTTGTAACAAACTTTCACTACCAGTCATAAAAAAAAAAACTTTACAAAACGTTGATAGCATTTCCAGACCGTTTTGTCAGCATCACGATTTACAGGAAATAGTTGGTGTTCTCATGAAAGAGTTTATTTGCATGAGCCAGAAGACTTAGCAAAAACAAAGTTTAAAGGGTTTTTTTTTTTAATGATTTTTAATATGCCGAGTTAGTGAAATATTTGAAAGGGCTTTCTCACCTAACAGACACATTGCAAACATGAGGACAAGGATTGCCTTCTGTTCAGGAAACTCTATAACTCTACTGTACATTTTTTTATTGTTTTCTCCAATAAACCTTTATTGCTTATTTGCACTTTATATGGTAACTTGAGCTTTTGATTTTTTTAAAAAACTTCAGCAATATTTCAATTCTTACGATATTTTTCAAGTCGCATAGAACAAAAAATAATGCATAAACTATTCCCAATGCAATAGTTGGGAGATTCCTTTTTAATGTGTATGAAGGGGGGAGGGGAGTTAAAACACCAAATTAAAACATCAACCCTATTAATATAAATATTGTGCCAAAGATTTATCAAAAGCTCTCCAATTTTTTTTTCCAGCCATTCTGAGAGCGTGATTGTTTACTACTACAAGTAAACTTGGTGTGGAATTCAGGAAAGTGCTGGACACTTCAGACAGACACAGTCTTTTTCTTAACTATGTTTTCTTCCAATTTTGTATTCCGCCCTCCCCCCACACACACACTCTATATTTTCTTCCAACTTTCCAAAATGTCTTGCTAACTGTCATCAGAATGGTAAAGCAAATCTTTATGAGATCTCTCTCTCTGATTTACTCCCCATCATTTCTTCGTTGACTTTTCTCTTTCTATCAATCTTTTCAATCCAGGGAATTCAGAGTTTTGACATTTGCCGAAGGAAAGGAAAATGTGTACATGTATAAATATAACTTCTTCCTCCCTGCCCCAACTTTGAAAGCACCCTGTTTACCAGAATAACAAAGGGAGCCCACATAAATCCTCAAAGGGGAAGCCCTCCTCGCCAAAGAGCACCCGTCAACTTAAAAATGCTACTGAGATCTTGCAAGCATTCTCCTAGGATCAAAGGCAAAGATCAGAGGAGGGGAGGTGGGGAAAGGAGACCCATGGGGTACAAAGTGTCAAGTTTGAAAGCACCCTTGCCAAAAGAAAAACCCCTTCTTGGGAACTTTAATAACACACCAGCCCACCAGCTTCCTCGCTCTGTTTATCGTAAGTTACTACAATCTTTCTTTCTTGAAGTGCTAGGAAGTTTGCACTTCTCCATTCATTGTGATTTGGGGGGGGGGGGGGAGGAAATCTGTCCTCAGTGCTAGCAAATGTGAGGGATCAGTAAAAAAAAAATGTAGACAAAGTAGCTTGGGACAAATCAAGGGGAATGAGTAGGGAGTCCCAGTCTTTAAAAAGCTCTTAATAAAAAGTTCTTGAAACTATGAAATTACCATAAAAGTCCTCTTCCTGGCTGAAAAAAAGAGCTTAGCAAATAAACATTTTCCTCTTTCCCCATCTCATCAATGCACCCACATTATTCCATATTCACCGTCTCCTCTTTTGTTTTATGTTGTTTTCCCCCCTCTCCTGTGATGCTTCTCCTCGCCCTATTCTCTCTGGAAAGTTGCACACAGAACCCAAGTATTCTCAAACATCCCAAACTGGGGGAGCAAGAGGAGAAGGACTTACTACTTTGCATGTGGCATCCTCCTTCTGGAGTCCGGCTTTATTTTTGCGATTCCCATTTAAAAAGCAAGAAGAGAAGGAGCTCACTTTGGGGAGACAGGCACGGGGGTCTTGGGCCAAGATCAGCCAAAAAGATCTTTTTTAAAAAATTTAAAAATAAGAAGAAGAAGAATCCAGCAAA
>JANHJO010008821.1:0-11205 GCA_032468235.1 Pseudoxyrhopus heterurus | reverse complement strand
AAACAAGCAAGATGAAAAACACGGACCTGGGAATACAGGAAATATCTGCTGTGGATCGATGTCAAAATATGGTTGACCAATGCAATTTGATTACAGAGCTTGGATGGAAAATAATAAATATTTTAGATGGAGGAGATCGAAATAGCTTAAAAATGCAGGAAGTGGAATTGTGGTGAGATGGTTGGAGTACCAATTGGGAGGGTTTTCAAAAAAAATAGCAAACGGAGCGAGAAACAGCAGGAGAACTAGAATTGTGCAATAAAAATGGTGATCGGAGGTTAAAACAAATAATAAAGAAGAGGCGACAAAGGAGAAGGAAAGACTATGGTAAAGCTGAACAGCGGAGGCGAAAGAGGCAGACAGTGATTTTAATGAAGAGAAAGCAAGCAGGGGGAGTAGCGGATCAGCGGCGCAACAAAAATGGCGATTGGAATGCCGACTGGAAGGATATCGGGCGAGGATGGTAACCGGAGAGAGAAAATGGCGATCGGAGATTAAAGCGAGCATGGAAAGATCAGCAAAGGAGGAGGAAGAAATATGGAAGAATAGAAAGATGGAAACAAAGGAACAGGCAGATTGACATCGATGGACTGTGAGGACTTGTAAAAGGAACTATTTGGGACAATATTGAGAGCAATTGAGGATAAGGACGGAGATGGAAATGGAGTGGGAAATTTAAGAAACAGGCAGCAGGACAGAAGGAGAGAGTATATACCAGTAGAAGACGACGTGATGAAGGCTAAACATTGGCTTTCAATGAATTTTTGTACAACATTTTTAATTATATTTCCATTCATATTCTTATTTAAGGAATGAAATTATCAACAAATGGTGAGAACTATAATGAATTATATAAAGGGATTTAAAATTGAGTTTTTAAATTGTCTTTTAAAAGTTTATACACATTGATATGACTACAGATATATAAATTGATTTAAAGAAGTTTAATAATTATATAATTATAAAAATAATTATATTATTTAAGGGATTTGAAGAATAATGATGATATATAAAAGAAATTATTAAAATGGTTTTTTTCTTCTTTTCTTCTCTTTATCTCTTCTCTTTTTTAAAAAAAAAGTGGTTTGAATTATATATAGAATTTATTGACTATGGAATATATAAAAATAAGGAGATTGAAAAGATTGTAATGATTTATATAAATTGGGATTGATAATGAATTGGATATAGATGTTAAAATGTTTATAGTAGTCAAGGTAACTGCTTATTTGGATGGTGTATAAGTATATAAAGGAAAATAAATAGATACTATTTTGTTATGAATTGAAATAAAAGGATTCTTTTAAATGATGTCTAACCATATATAGAAAAACAATGAGATAGTATCTGTTGAAACTAAGACTATATGTACTGGATTAGTAGAATATGAACAGAATTAAGTAATATGAAAACTGGTTTTGTTGGATTATTGAAGTCAGAGCATATTATAATATTGGGTATTCTTAGTATTTTTGCTTTTCTCTTTCTTTTTAATACTTTTTTAAAAAGGTGGTTTAAATTATATACAGAAAAAGTAATTGTTGAATATTTGGTAATCAATGATAAATTGGAGTTATTAATTTATAGCTAAACTGATGCAATATTAAAATATTAGTGGATTGGAGTTAAGAGAAATAATTGTAGAACTTGAATATGATATAAAGGATAAAGCTGAAAGAATAAGAAATGTGATAATTTGAATAGAAAAGTATTTTTATTTGAAATTATGATGTGATTGTAACCCGATCAACTTGGCTCAGATATAAGATGTATTTGTAACAGAAAAATAATAAAAAACTTTACTAAAAAAAAGAAATTCTCGCTTTTCTACCATGATTTACACTAAAGAAGGCCTATCTTCTTTCATGGGGTCCTGTGAGCACATGGCATTTTAAAAAGCAAAAATACTGACTATCTTAAAAGGCTGAGTCCTACGGGAGTGGGGCGGTATATAAATTTTGGCAAAATAAATAAAATAAAAATAAAAATAATAATTGAGTTTTGATACTGATTCCTTGAGAAGAGAGAGAGAAAAAAATCAAGAGAGAGAATAAAGAATGCATTAACAGCCTGTAGAATACTTATGTTTGCAATAGCTTTTCCCACTTCTCTACACAAACAGAAAATTTTGAGAGGCCATTAATCCACATTTGCTCTTTTCTAAATAGAAGCAGACTAATACAATATGGGAGTTCATAATTATATTCAAATTTCCTCTACAGGTGTGACAAACAAAGAATTACCATTTTTAAATAATATTCTGTTCCTTTGCTCCTCTTGGATAGATGCCTAAAGGTGTAAACACATTTCAATGAAATGTGGGTGTGTGGTATATGTGTGATAACAAATTTTGTTGGTTTGGCTTCAGTTGTTAACAATATCTTAAATACAAATTCAAATTTTGATGAAGCCAGACATTATATTTGATGCACACTGAGGGCATGGTTTTTCGAGGAAGCCTCCAGACATTATGTACTGGATACATATTCTTTCTATCTCAATATATATCCAAAGAGACAAGCGAAACACACTTTTTTTCGTCAAACAAGTTCCAGAAATCTTATCTAATTAAACCCAGTGAGAGGCAAACTACCTAATGTACCTGTAAAGCCGGCAGAAATAATGGCCTGAACTGGGAATCTGTGGGGAAAACAAGCTGGGTTTTGGTATCAATGGACCAAGAAGCTCCTGGAACTTTCTGTTTGAGACTACAACTATGAGTGACCTCTAGAGCTGCAGAGTCTTCCTAGGGAGTCACACTCAGCAGTCTTTTCTTATGGAGAAAGGTGGTTCTACCTCTTTCTCTAAATCTTCCAAGCATTTTAAAGATTGCTCTGCATACCCAAGATGTCTCAAAAGCATTGTGAGCTTTCGTCAGGTAGAATATATTTAGGACAAAAATATGTGCATTTCTTTTTCCCCTTAACTAGGGATCTTTTTAATGTTATATAGGTATGGGTAGCTTTGTATTAGCTGTGCCTTGAATTTTATTATGAGACAAAAATTCCACCTTAGAAATAAAAAAACCAGAAAAGATACTTAACAATAACACCAACAATAAAATGTGTGTGAAATTTATTCTGAAAAGAAACTGATGTCCAAGTCAAAACTTAAACCCTCAACATAAAAAATAATACATTTCTAAAAGTGCCAACAATGTTCTCCTTTTAGAGAAATATACAGAACAGGTTGTTCTACTGGTGTGGTAATTCAATAACTGGGGAGATTAAATTACCTTCTCAGGGCTTCTATTCAACCTCTTGATTCTCAAGATGCAATTGTAAAACCATTCTAATGTATTTGCTTTCTTCAAGTGTTATGTACCATCATGTTTTATAAATAGCAGCATGTAAAGTGGCTGTTCTTCTCTTCTACAAGACTATCATAAGGGATGATAAATTCTGTTCTAATTTGTTATTTTTTTAATGGTATAGCTGGAGAGAACGAAATATTAGAAACAGCCACTTATTTCTCCTTCTCCCCCACCCTTGGTCCATCCTGACACCCAAAAGCAGGATATTTACAGAAATGGAGAAGGATATCAGTTTTTGTTCCTGTCAGTCAACCCACTTCTAAACTGCAAAAGTACAAATATCACACTGCACAATTACAATAAAAGTGCCAAAGAACAAAACTTAGAAACAATGAATGAATCATTTTTCTCCCCATACAATATAATGATTATGGCTGCTGGAATTTTTGTTCAAAGCTTCAACTCAATCAACTCTTTGAATCAAATCAACAAATCAGATCTGGTGCCTTTAATTCAATAAATGTCAGTCCCATTATATAGCAGACCAAGAAAATAATTCCAAAGTAAGATTATAACTATTATGTTGGCTGTACTACTATCAACAAAATCTTGTATGTCTTATTGTGCATCACTCTCTTATAGTAGTCCTATGAATTCATGGAAGTGTCTATTTGAACTATTTCTCCTCCCCTCAAATTGTTTTGTGCTTGAGGATGCTTCTCATTTCCTCACTCTGGGACTGGGTTTGGCTTATCTCTGTCAAAGTTAGCTCCTTAATCTCCATAGTTGGGCGATCTGGTCAGCATTTGTACAAATACTGGCTACAACTGAATCTTCTAGTGAAATATTTCAGTTGAATAGTAATTCAAATATCTCTATTGATTGTTATGTGCTATCAAGTTGTTTTTGACTCTTAGCAACTACATAGATTTTTTTTCTCCACGACACACTATTCCTAACCTGTTCTCCTAGCAGTGCATTTATTTCCACTGCAACTGAGTCCATCCATCTTGCTTCTGACCGTCCTTTCTTTCTTTCTATCTTTCCCAAAATTAGAACCTTTTTCCGGAGAACTGGGTCTTCCTGTAAGTCTTCCGAAGTAGGATCATTTGAGCTTGGTATTTGTGTCTCAAGTGAGAACACTTGATAGATGTGTTCAATGATCCATCAGCCTGTTTTCTTACCATCACTTATATAAATCATGTACAAATTCTTTACTCAAAACATAAAAAGGCACAAGCAAGTTAGATTAGTCTGATGTAAAGTTAAGAAAAATTCTAGGATCTTCCTGGTTATAAATGGACTATTGTATCAGGTACAATACTGTAGTGCAGGCCAATATTGTGCTGGCCAATATGTTGTTAACAAATATAATTTATAAAACAGAGAAAATTCCTATAGTCATTAATTCTAATATGTGGTAATTATGTGTTAAAAAAATAAAGACATAGTTTTGAGACTGTTATGGCAGTACCATTCTCCATGACAAACCCTTCCTAATAAATATTCATGAGTCGTAACAGCTCTGCTTTCTTAACACTGATCTTTGCAAAATATCTATAGACACAAAAGCCATAACAGAGAATAAAGTATACCCCGTGGAGTATTATAAAACAGTACATTCATTAAGCAGTTCTTATGACACCATAAATGTTTTAGGGAGAAGATGTGAATATAAAATTACAGGCTTCCAATACTCCAACAGAGACTATTGGTTTTTATACAGTCTGTAGCTCTGCCTTTGAACAAGAACTCCAAAACAAAAAGTGCTTTTAAATGCTTAGCATTGAGATTGAAAATGGTACTACTCATTCTCGTTTTTAACATGGCCAGAATTGAAAGCATCATCTCTCATCTTTGTCATTTCATGAAAGAAAGTAATGGTCTCATAGCTACATAAACAGATGGTGGATTAAAAAGCCACTGAATTGGATTTTTTTGTTTAATTTAAAAGAATGATTCAGAATGTTCACTTGAGGTCAACAGGCTTCTGCAGATATGCAACCTAACAAGGAGGTCAAAGGATATTTAGGTGCAAAGGAATCCTTCTGTGATGGATTGTGCACCTGAGAAGCAGCGAGAGGGAGTTTTGGCTACTGCTTTTCCAGAGAGATACTCAGTGTCAGCGTTCCAAGTAATGTGCCCATAGAAAACAAACTCCAAGCCACTTGAGTTCCTCAAATAATAGTTTTTTGGGTACATCATTTTGGCACAGACTGGTGAAAGCTGGCTCTGAGTTTTCCCATGGCTTCACCTAATTAAAAGTAAAAGTTTTCCCCTTCCCCCAAGTCACTGGTCATGCTGTCCAATCCAGGTGCTGGCCAGTTGCTGGGTTACCGGGTCCTTCTCTGGTCAGGCACCTGTGAGAATGTCATTGGTTCCCTCCTCCTACTGCTGTGTGGCAATCCTGAAGCCTCCAAGATGGCTTCAGCCAGGTTCACTTCAGGGTTGACACTCAATCAAGAGGCTGTGCAGCCCTAAGCTAGATGGGGAAGTGGAGGAAAGGGTCATCATAGCCACACCCTAGAATCTCTCAAAATATATCTGGTAGATTAGAAGGTTATAATTTAACTTTGTCAAGATTCTATCCATTAGATGTAAGGATATAAAGGATTGAACTTGACTGGATTTTGTTGTGTCATTTCTGGACTTGTTGACACCTTCCCTTCAATATCCACACATGTATAGTGATCTATACATGTTGTCCATAAGTTAAGCATTCCCAATTTAAGAACAATCCCTAGTTTTGAATAGCTTGCCTATTACTAAAATGGTGTATAATATTCTCCTTCCTTGAGCCAACAAACCACTGAAGCTGCATGTTTTGAATATACAGCCTGTTTTCAGCAGTTCTGAAAGTGTTGCATGGTTTCCATGGTTCATTGATGACTCATAGGAGCTGGGGTGGTGCAGTGGTTAGAAAGCAGTAGTGCAGTCTAATTCTGCTGACTGCCATCAGTTCAATTCTGACCAGTTCAAAGTTGACTCAGCTTTCCATCTTTCCAAGGTCGGTAAAATGAAGACCCAGATTGTTGGGGGTGGTATGCTGACTCTGTAAGCTACTTAGAGGGGGCTTTAAAGCACTGTGAAACAGTATTTAAGTCTAAATACTTTTGCTATTGGTTCAAGAAGGAGACTATGCTATCTGTTATTTTCAGAAATAGACAGTTCATTTGTAAATAAAAGTTTTAACTTATATACAGATTCAAGTTAAAGACAGAGTTAGGAATGGAACTCATCCTTAACCCAGGGACTGTTTGTATGTGACATGAAGATCTATAGGAGTATTGCAACCACTTACAAACTTCCTATAATTAGAAACCGATGCATTGAATTCATTTACAACTTTCCCAAATCTGCTTAATACAGTATGTAAAAGTCTGCCTAGCAGGTATTACATGCTAATATTGGGTTTGGGATTAGTAGGGCGGTTCTCTACCCTTTTATCTTTTTAGTTTTTATGACAGTAGGCTTTACATCAGCAAAAGACAAATAACTCAAAGCTGGCTGCAATGTAAGTTTCCTAATAGTGTGAGTTTTATGCTATGAAACTTGGTAATCGAGATGGATTCCAGATTATTTATTTAAATGTATTGGCCTCCCAAAGTCTAGACAGTGCACAACACTAAAAAAAGACATAAAACAGCTAAAGATATTGAACTGATTGCCCTTATTTTACTTGTTTATTAATGTTGTTTTGACTGTTAGTTTCACATGAAGTTGCTTTGCGCTTCTTTAAGTTTTCATTCAGTTTTAATCTATATTGGATTATTGCTAATTGTCTTGGTATATCTTTGATGGAAAAGGAGATATGTATCAAATAGATGAACAATGGTGGGTGGGTGATTTTCCTCAAACTTGGATTTTATACCTGACTTAATTCCCATCTTTTATGCTCTTATGTTCATATTTATGTTCATCATTGGGTATGTCTAGTTTGATGAAAAGAAGAACTAGGGGTGACATGATAGCAGTGTTCCAATATCTTAGGGGCTGCCACAAGAAGTGGGAGTCAAGCTATTCTCCAAAGCACCTGAGGGCAGGACAAGAAGCAATGGGTGGAAACTAATCAGGGAGAGAAGCAACTTAGAACTAAGGAGAAATTTCCTGACAGTTAGAACAATTAATCGGGGGAACAAGTTGCCTCCAGAAATTGTGAATGCTCCAACACTGGAAGTTTTTAAGAAGAGATTGGATAACCATTTGTCTGAAATGGTATAGGGTTTCCTACCTAAGCAGGGGGTTGGACTAAAATACCTCCAAGATCCCTTCTAACTCTGTTATTCTATATTTATTCTATGATGTAGTTCTGTATATCAGCTTTTAGTATGTGTGATCCGATTTGCTCAATGTTTCCCTACAATAAGTCTGCCTTTTAGCACTTTGTCTCCTGACGTTCCTCAAAAAAATCAAGCTGCACCCCAGAATCCATGCAGGGGGAGAAGAAAAATGAAATCCAAAGCTTTTCTTGTGGAGGTTTTTGCCCGATGGATTGTTGTGATCGTTCCTAAGCAATGAAGATGCTGAAGCGGATGCTTGAATCAAAACTTGTTTATTAAATAAAGTAAAGTAAAATGAAGTAAATGGCTAAGTGTATGCTTCTATAGGTTGGGGTACAGACATGCAACAGGCATGTCTGCTCCTATTCAAAGCGTGGTACAACCAGGCACAGAAGAACATGTGGGAGGGTCTTTTATAAACACCTGGAAACCCCTCCCCTTCCTGTAGGTAGTAAAGGCAGGAAACATCTGGGTGCTAGATGCTCCCACCTAGTGGTGGTGTGAGTGTAATGCCATGACTAGCACCAATTAATAATTTATTTAACATGTCTAATATGCCTACTCCAGGCTTCTACCAGCCAAGGTTTTGCTTAATTTGCCAAGTCTGTCCTCAGGGGAACTCCAAGCTCCCTCTGTAACCCAACTGGGTTCATAAGTCAGTTGGGTGGAGCCAATGTTACATAGTCTACCTTCCCACATGACTATCCATAGTCTAAGGAGATTCTCAGTCATCTGTGTCATGGTTGTCCCAAATGTGTTTTTTCAAGAGGCAACTGGACTTTCTTGGTTTTCCTTTGAAGATGTTTTGCTTCCTATCCAGGAAGCTTCTTCAGTTTTGACTGGAGGGTGGGGAATGGAAGGATTTATACTCCTTGCAGACAGCTGGTCATTTAGCCAGTCTTAAGGCCACCTGAAGGTTCATCTGTGTCCTCAGGCTCTCCTTAGTGGTGCAAATGAGTGTGGAGCCTTCTTGGAACTACGGAAAGAATTGTGTTGTAGGCTGGAGTCTACAATGCTCAGCCTCCTGCCCTTCTCTGTAATACATTATGTTGTTTTGCTCAATATAATAGATAAGAAAGTTCTTCAGTGCAGAAGAAGAAAAAAGACAAAACAACAGGGAAGATATTTTCTGGATGTTTTAATCCAAAATGTCAAAAAAAAAAAAAAAGGATTAGGTAGCTCCAAAACTGCAAACGTTTTGCAAATTGATAAAATACAAAATCCATGTAATGAATGTCCGAAAGAAATGTAAATTAAATGAAACCACTTTGACTATCCAAAGGAACTCCATGTTTCATAAAGGCAAAACAGAAGTTAGGGAAAACCGCCAAAGAAATCAAAGAAAAAAAGTGGGGAAAAAAACAACGAGGTAAAATCAAGCATGGGGTTGAAATAAACTAGCACTCAGCCACCTAGTTAACTTGTAAGATAAAAAACAAAGCAAAAAAAAACCTTCGAAAGGAAGTTAAAACCCAGGCTTGCTTACTAGAATGATCTATTGAGAGGAAAAGATGGATGAAAGACAAATGACTTTTTGGCTGCTGCCACAGGGAACTGTAATCCTCAAGATTCCCCCTCCCCAGTGGGTCCACAGCCATCCAAAAATCATCCCTAAGTACCCTCATTCAAATCCTGGGAGCAACACTGCAAAGAAGCAGCTTTGGCAGCAAAAACAGCAGATTGTCAGCAGGAGAGAAAAAATCAGCAGCCATCTTGGGAAGCAGCAGCCATCTTGGGGAACAATGTTTTTCCCCTTCTGATGCACAAAAATAATCCAACGCCAAGCAAGCAAGACAATTGCTGTTCCTTGCAATTATCAGAAGAACAGTAATGCTTAATGTATCCCCCATGGATTTCTAGACACAAAATTCTTCCAAGATAAAACCTGCTCTAAACAACAGGCTTTGAATTTTCCCATTGGGGGCAGGCCGTGCCCCCTTGCCTTGTCTTGCAAAGAGCTAACACTTGCATTTGGTGAAACTCAGCTGGCCTTAGCTTTCTCTTTGGTCACAGCCCAAACACATACAAAGGGGTAGCATGGTTGATATCAACCTGCTACAAAGCCATCCAGGTGGAACAACCTGCCTCTATTGTCCTAAAACTCCAGGGATGCAATTCACCTTCTGCAGAAACCTAGATTTCTGATCTAGGGGGGAAGTGACAAGAATGACTGGGCTGCCTCTCCTCCTCCTGCTTCTGCTGCTTTTCTGGCTCCTGCCTCCAACTTCTGCTAAGAGGATGCAAACTATATGTGTGTTGACAAGGTCTTTGCAGATTCTGGAGGATCATTACAGGCCTGGCGATCTCATTATTGGTGGGAACTTGCCCCTGAAAAACATTGTTTTATTCTTCAGTGGAGTGGGCTTTTATAGAGACCCATCTCAGAATCATTTACCAATTGGGTAAGTTTTACCTGGAGGGCAAAGATGTAGATAATTGTTTCCTTTCTTTGGGATTGAGGGATTATTTTTAGAAGTGCTGGTCTTCCTAATACTTCCAATGTCCTACTTGTCAGCTTTAGAAACCATTTTTCTTGGGAGCTTCCACGCTGCCACATTTTAGTGCCTGGGAAATTGGGAGGGGGGATTTTAGAGAGAGGTGAAAATTTAGACATAACAACATTCTTCTTCTGAATCAAGGCCATGCCATTCCTGCACCTGGGATAGGAGTGGATTGAAGCAATGTCTCCAGTTAGGACGACCGGTGATTGGACCATATGACGGACTGATGGGTGCAGGGGATGGGTTTTGGATTTCAGTTACGAAAGGAAAAACTGGAACTTTCAGATTCGGGTTTTCCCAGATGTGAATTTATTCTCTAAATAAATTCTTACTTCAATGAACTTTGTCTCTGAGTGCTGAATGGATGTGGGGAAGATTCTTTGGAATGCTGACAGTTGTAGTTTCTCTACTCTTTTTCCCTCCCTGGTTTTCCCAGTAGTTTCATTTTCTTTTGTATTTTATAGCTTGCTAAACTTAATAAAATTATTTTAAAAAGAGCAAAAGACAAAAAAAATAGTTCAGAACTGTCACTATGAGTGCAAAAGGAGGGGAAGGTTTGCACGAGGCAGGGGCATCCTCACAGGTGTCGAGATGGTGACCACAACTGCACAATCAAAGCACTGCTTAATTTTTTATCTTTTTTAAAGAAGCAGGACTTTGCAGCTACCGTTTTGACTTTTTTAAAAAACTCCCTTGCAGAAGCTCCAGATTTTTGATAGCTTCCCAGCCTGCTGCTTAGTTTTTAATTGGCGTAGGCTGTGTGGATGGAAAAATCAGTTCAGGAAAAAAACGGAATTGTGATTTAATAATTCTCTCGACACTTTTTACAAGAGTGGCATATTATTCTTCATCCCCAAAAGCGGTATGTTTATGCTATCCACCTTCAGTGTATAGTCTAAACGTGTGTGTAACAATCTACTAATTTGCATATTACAGGTAGTCCTTGACTTACGACTGCAATTAAGCCCAAGGTTTTTGCTGCTAAGTGAGATATTAAGGGACTTTTGCCCCATATTATGACCTTTCTTGCCACTGTTGTTAAGTGAATCACTATAGTTGTTAAGTTAGTAACAGAGTTGTTAACAGTTGTTAAGCAGGGGTGGGTTTCAAATATTCCAGCAACCGGTTCTCTGCCTGGTTGCTGGGTGGGCATGGCCATGGTGGGCGTGGC
>JANHJO010008815.1:25727-37220 GCA_032468235.1 Pseudoxyrhopus heterurus | reverse complement strand
AAGGCTGAGTTGACCTTGAGCCTGGTGGGATTCGAACTGCTAAATTGCAGGCAGCTGGGAGCTGAATATTTAATTACTTAAGTACAGTGTTTTTAACTCTCTGCACCACTCAAGGCTCAATATAATTCTATTGCATGTCATTGTTTCTTTTTCTCCCAAAGCACATGAGCCATATTTGATTTCTTTCCTATTCATCCTTCAATGAGCAGGGAGGATGTGAGGCAGTGCCCCACAGAGCCACCATTTATGCCCAGGTGGTGGAGTCCAGACGCATGTGGTCGTGGAACAAGATGTCTCCCATTCACATCCAAGCAGAAGGTGTCCGGAAGACCATTGTCTTCCCACCAGAAATGGACGTCTGCCCTGGGGTACCTTCGGTCTGCGACATCCAACTGAACCAGGTGCCCATGCGGGACTTTGTGCCACTCAGTGAAGTTGTCACTATGTTCAGGTGGGTCCTATCCTGTGGTTCTGTTTATAGGGGCGGGCGTATCTTTCCCTGATACAGACAATCCTCGACTTACGACCACAACGGTGCCCAAACTTTACGTTGGTAAGTGAGAAATTTGTTAAGCGAGCTTTGCCCCATCGTGCGACTTTTCTGGCCGCATTCGTTAAGCGTGTGGCCGCAGTTGTTAAGTTAATAACACGGCCGTTAAGTGAATCTGGCTCCCTCATGGACTTCGTTGTCAGAAGATCGCAAAAGGGGATCACGTGACCCTGGGGCACTGCGACCGTCATAAATGCGAGTCAGTTGCTAAAAACCCATTTTGATCCGAATGTATAAAATCGTTTAGAAATATTTTTAGTCTTTCCGCCAATATTGATAACAAATATTTTGTAATTCACATTTAATCATGAAATGGGTCTATAGTTTTCTGTGTATTGTTGATCCGAATTTTCTTTGTGTATTAAAGTAATGAAGGCCTCCGTCCAAGATTCAGGTAGCCTAGCCTTATCTAATACATCATTATAGAGTTCTAGTAGATGCTTTTCCAAAACTGTTTGGAGGGATTTATAGACTTCACCCGGTAGACCATCTGTTCCAGGTGTTTTGTTGCTTTTTTGTCTTTTAATTGCATTATCAATCTCTAATAAAGTTATTTTCTCATTTAATGTTTTTCTAATTTCCTCAGGAACTTTAGGGAGTTTTGTTTTTCCTAAATATTCCTTAATTGCCTCTTCCGAAGTTACTTCCTTCTCATATAATTTGTTAAAAAAAAATTGAGCTATCCTTTTTTTACCCAAGTTTGAATGTTCCCTTTCTCCATTTTCATCTATCAATGTATAAATTCTCTTCTTTTCTTTTTCTTTATTTAATTTATATGCTAGCCATCTTCCTGATTTATTGGCGTGTTCAAAAAATTTTTGTTTCACTAATTTAATTTATACGTGCCAATCCTTCCTGTTCACATTTTTTCAATTCATGTTTTAATAAATCATACTTTTCTTTTATCTTTTGGTCTCCTGGGAATTTTTGTAGGTCCAATTCTATTTTTAAAATCTCTTCATTAAGTCGTCTCTGTTGTTGTAGTTTTTCCTTATTTTTTCGGGCCATATATTTAATCCCTAGGCCCCTCAAAAAGGCTTTTGCAGTATCCCATGTATTCTGGGCAGATGTTTCCTCCTTTTTGTTCTCTTTGAAAAAGAATTCCTTTTCTTTTTCAATCTTTTATAACACCAAAGGGTCTTTAAGAATAGTTGTATTCAATGTCCATCTTGTATTTGTAATGATTTTTGATGTATGTGGCTTTAGAGACGTACCATTCAAGTAGCTTCAAGTTGAGGCTGAGCTAAAAGGCTATTCTATTGTTGAGATGCTCTCTGACAAATAGAAACTCATAGTAACTACGAGTGATTCCAGAAAATTAATCAAGGAACAACAAATGCATGTTTTCAAACATAAATTAAGTAACTTCAATATTTTTAAACTGTCTGTAATCTATCCTTAATCTATGAACCAAGGTTTTTTTTTTTTCACTCATTCTTAAGTGCTTTAAAATTCTATCAGTTTTTAAAAGGTGCTTTGAACATTGTAGTGTGGAAAGGTTTGGTTTGGGTGGTCTATGACAATTCTCTGCAGCCAACTTGTCATGGTCAGCTCATGTAATGTGTTTATTTATTTTTTATTATGTTTTGATAATCTGATCCATTAAGAAGTAGAGAGCTACTGGTAATAAAGTACAATGGTTAAGATATACCAGTATAGAAGCCAGGATACCATAGATACCAGTCCTACCTTTGGCATAAAGCCAGCTGGATGAACTTGGGCCAGTCATTCTCTCTCAGCCCTAAGAAGAAGGCAATGGCAAACCTCTTCTGAAAATCTTGCCAACAGAAGGGCAGGGATTCATCCAGGCAGTTGCCAGGAACGGACACTTAAAAAAAAAATTTAAGAGCCAAAAAGCTTCACTCTGCATATTACAATTTTGTAGTATTTGTTTATTGTTAAGTACTGGTACTCATCAAAGAACATAACTTGATAAACATTCATTGGGTTTGCATTACATGGTCCTTAGAAAAGCAAACTGGATACCTGTTCATAGTCTTGAGGTTGTACTAATAAAGAAATTGCAAAAGAGCTGTCACATTTGATTTATTAACTTTATATTCAGTCATCAACTCTGCAAAAGGTTCATCTAGGATTGGCAATGGATTAGTAAATTCCAGAATAGATTAGTTTATACTGATTTTTTTTTACAGGACAATCAAGTATACATTTTTTTTCTTGTTTAAACATTCTCTTCGTACTTAGGATGAATAGGGCCACACAGAGGCAAACTATTTTATTGTTTTGAGAACTAAAATGTTGGCAATGTTCGTGTAAACTGTAATGTTTGTTTAAAGCCAACCTGTTTGGTTAGTATAAGATCCAATGTATTGGGCTAACTCAGAAAATGGATTAATTAAGTAACCAGATTGAATATTTTAATTCACTTGCAACCACCTTCCAAAAATGCAGTGATAGGGTTTCCATGTCTATAGATAGACAATTTGAAAGAATGAAACAGATGTGGTAGGATTGTCACTCTCAAAATTCGCAGCTCACAACAAAATCTAGTCAGTGCCAGGTTAGATTAAGCTGTCCCTCATTTATGAAGAAATACACCTAACAGAATAATCAATCAATTTTATTTACCATCAAAAGGCCCAAAAATAAATTATAAACATAATCAAAACTTGGCATAGGATAAACCATTTCAACAAGTTAAATATTTAAATTAATATTACATAATAGACTTAAATATCCAGCTCATAAACAACATGTGCAATTGGATTGATATCATCAATGATAAAATGTTTTGCTGAGAGTTTGGTGATGATCCAGAGCCTAATATTAGCATACTTTTGTGTATGCTTCAAGAAGTGACCTAGTCCAAGCCAAATGATAATGGTACATGTACTGTCTCTTGACTCACAGTCTAAGTTGGAGGCAAACTTCTTGGAGAAATTAGACTTCATTCATTATGCATCTGAACATTATGAGAGGAGCAAATTCATACTCAGAATCTGATTGAAGTAAATTTTTGCACCACTTTCTATATTTAGGATGCTGCAAAAGTTATGGAAGTTCCATCTGCTTTTGATTGGACTTGAAGCACTGACTTGAAACATGCAGTTATCAAAATGTCAGAAGAAATCTTGATTTTCTTCTCACAATCCCAAGGAAGGAGCAAAATTTTAAGATGCAAATGCAGAGGAAAAAAAATGGGGTAGGGAAGGCTACTGTATGTAGGACTTTTCACATTGAAAATTACCAAGCATATCTCCAAATTATTACATAAATGCATTATGCGGTCTCAAGTTTCTCCCTGGATTTAGCAGAGAAAGAAGCATTATTCATTTCTCCTATATTCTTTGCCTCCTCTAAATTTGATTGAGAGTATTAATGGTGCACTTGAAATCACTGTTAGTCATGATTACTTAAAATGTTTGGAACCTTTGAACAGGAGCAGAAGCAGTCAAGAATACCCCTTTTCTAGTTTTATCCTTGACTGATGCTGTTGTTAATATTTCCAAGTATGGGTTTGAAGGCAGACCTACATAAATCTGGAACAAACCATGCCTCATGTCTCTACACCTGAAGATTTCTTCTGCCTGTTTTATTACTTAGTGTCCTCCTTACTTTCAATCATCAAAAGGCTCATTTCCCCCAAGCAACCACAGAAGTACATACTATAGATTTGAGGCATTTCTATTGAAGCATCTGATAGAACTGTTCTGAGAGTTGCTTGTCCTGGCATCTAAGATGATTGTTTGTGCCTTACTCACCTTAAAGCACTGCTTACACTTTTCTTTAAAAATATTTTTGTTGCTAAGAAAGAAAAAAATAACATATGATACATATTAAAAAGTATTTTTACTCAAAGCATTGGAATATGATCTCAGCAAAGGTCATCTGAAAGACATTTAATTAACTTACCATGAACTCTATTCTTATTGCTTAAGGAAGGCTTTCCAATAGAGATAAAACTCTATGTTCTCTTTCAAAGGTGT
Source organism: Pseudoxyrhopus heterurus (assembly GCA_032468235.1). Classification (NCBI taxonomy): domain Eukaryota; kingdom Metazoa; phylum Chordata; class Lepidosauria; order Squamata; genus Pseudoxyrhopus; species Pseudoxyrhopus heterurus. Next base: position 32,723 of record JANHJO010008815.1, on the reverse strand, counting down.
ACAGCTTTTTCCCAAGTCAAAGCGAATCTTGGGCTTTTGCATGGCATGCTAGAAGGCTTCAAACAATTGAGACTATCATTTGGCATGATAAAGACTCCTTAATTTCACAATACATGGACAAACTTAACAATAGTATTAACTGAAAATTTGAGCATCTTAGACTAAGCTAAGTCCAAAAATGCTAGAGTATTCCTGGAAACCTGACACTCAGACAAACTGACCATCAGCATGCACATAGACCTAAACCACATCTATATACCATTTAAAAGAGACAATGACAAAGCCAAAAAGGAAACAAAGAGACCAAAAGATCTCCTCATTAGCGATCAACACCCAGATGAACAAAGATCAACATCAGGATTAACACTAGATCAACAATCAAGAAGTAAACAATACTCCAGTCAAGGAACTATCAACTCAGATGAACAAGCTAACAATAAACAGTGGCCTAATCAATACAACTCCCACCAATACTGATAGGGAAAGCCACATGTATATAAAATGAAAGCACACTCCACTCCCTTCAAGCACTGATGATGTTACCTAGTTTGGTAATGAAATGTCTGCAAAAAAACCCAGCAAAGCTCTGAGAGCTCTAATGATTCCCAAAAATTGATTTTGAATTTGCTTCAATTTATATAGCTAAAAGAAAGTTAATATGATAATCTTTATTCATGATTTTCCTCTACTGTAACCATAAAAATTACGATTTTATAAGACTTTGAAGGCCCCTAAAAATTGTAACCAAAGCTTTTATGAGGCATTCAGCTTTCAGGTTGTGCAACTCAGGCAATTTGAATAAATTGTTTCCCACACTTAGAGACCTTCTTTGTATTCCTGCATTGTGCAATGATATTTCAAGAGCATTAAAGGTTTTATTTACCAAGATAACTACAAGGACAGTATTGAGGAAATTCTGATTATGTTATATCCAGCTTCCAGTGCCAGCTGAAGTAACCACATTCTAAACAAAGAAACTATTGTCAATATTTCTCAAATATTGCTTTGCATAAGCCAAACATCCATTATCCAGTACAATTTGAGCTGTTATCAAACTGACACCAAACACTTTCCTGACAAGCTAACCATAAATTTCCTTCAAAAAGTTATGTGCGAAAGAGATGAACAGTCCATAAAAGATGTAAATGAAAGATCAGATCACAGAGACCTACTGTTTGAAGATAGGCAGGTAGAAGAATTGCTGGTGACCTGAATGCTTTTAATTTATGACATCCAGCCATCGATCTTACCTATTTTTAACATAAGAATGTAAAAAGAATCTTTATAAATAAGAAGAATGCTCATCTAGTGCATTAATTCCATATATTGCCAATTAAATATACCCAAGAAATTCACAAGTAAGGACCAACACATAATAGCTCTTTTCCACCATGATCTCTGAACCATTAGTATTTAAATCATGCTGCCCGTGATTCAAGAGTTAATAGACAATAATTAAGAGCAAGACAATCTTTCAAAATTACTTACTAAATTATGCGGCAAAGACGTTGGGTAACCAATTTTTCTACCAGGAGGAGAAAAATTTGCAACAGTTCCTAAAGTAAGTACAATAGTGACGTTGGCTCCATTCAACATAAATGAACTGCATTCAAGTTTAAAACAAAGATTTCTCTTATTATGTTTTTTTCTCGGAATTTAATGACACATGGGTATCTAGGGTGATTATCAGGCCGTGTGTAATAAAACACTTCCCAGGTTTCGTATCGCTAAATAAGTAAATAATCTTCTAATTTGAAAAATTGCTAAAGCAACTTTCATTTTATGAACTGCAATGAGAATTATAGAAAATAATGCAGGAGAATTGTTTCCCTGGCTGTAAGCAGCATTAGTAACCACCGGTAGCTTGCTAGAGAAAGGCTGAAGAGAATCAAGTCTTTTCTGTAAACTTGTGGCTGAAAAATATTCCTTTTTTCAAATTGTGAATTGGCTGAACTTGCTACACAAATGGTGGGATTTTCTCTGTTCACCTCTGTGGCCTCAAAGTTAGGAGAGCTGCCCATGCTTGACATATGCCAGCACCACATTTTTCAGGTTGTCTGGTGCAGTTTCTCATGTATCTTATGCCATGCAAAGGTGGCATTCAGAAATGGTGAAAAAGAAAAAGAAAAAAAAAGAGAATACTGTATAATGCCAATTAAAAATAGTTGCAAGAATTGATCGGTGATTAAGGACTCGAGTACTTGGAGATCTTTGGGTACTTTTAATTTAATTTGAAGTGATTACAGGTAGTCCTCGATTTACAACAGTTTATTTTGTGTCCGTTCAAAATTACAATGGCACTAAAAAAAGTGACTTAAGACTATTTTTCACACTTACGACAATTGCAGTATCCCCATGGTCATGTGAATTATATTTGGATGTTTTGACAACTGACTCATGTGATGGTTGGAGTGTCCCGAGGTCATATCACCTTTTGGAACCTTCTGACAAGCAAAATCAATGGAGAAACCAGATTCACTTAACCAACTGTGTTACTAATTTAACAACTGCAGTGATTCAGTTAACAAATGTGACAAGAAAAGCCATAAAATGGGGCAGAACTCACTTAACAAATTTCTCACCTAACAACATAAATTTTGGGCTCAATTGTTGCCGTACGTGGAGGATTACCTGTATTTATACATGTACAGTATTGTAGTTTTGTTGGCATGTTTCGTAAGAAAGTTTTGTCCCCACCTTTTAGTTAAGCTGTTTGTTCCTAATAAAGGCACTGCACTATCCTGAATGCTGAAATCTGATCTGACTTCCCTGAAGATTGTAAATATCATGCAACTACTGTATCTAATTCAGAAACCGAAGAGGTACAATATAGTTTATATGCAGAACATTGTTATGGCAAACACAGCAAAGGGTCTAATTTTGCCGAATGGTAGTCATGTAAGTTTGTTGCAGCAAAGATGATAGAGAACTTATGGTTCGTTAGAAATTGTGATGAATAAGATTTCAACTTACCACAGCACTAATATATATTGTGGTGCAAACAGATGTATAAAGTGTTTTCTTGCTAAAACTGGTATTTATCTTACTGTGCTCTGCAAGCTCAGCCAATTATGACACCACAAACCAAAGCTTTAAAAATGGCTGTCTGCTTTCCTACTTCTCTTTCTTACTTTTTCTTTATTCCTTGTGTTTTCCCATCATTCATATATCCTTTTGTGACTTTCCTTAAAAGAATTCTGAATCATCAGAATGTGTTCCAATTCCTTTCACTTATTGGGTTAGCCTCTGTTTTGTTAAATTATAATTTAACCATGATATCTGGATTGACATGGCACACTAAAGTCACAAGCCAATGTAAAATGTGTCTACAATCCCAATGAAAATGAAAAGGTTTTCTATCTTTTGTGAAACTGTAAAATCAATAGTAAATATTGAATATAGGGTTTTGACGTCTGAACACACAAGACAAGTTTATCCATAAAAACATATTTTAATTCCAACAATTAATTAAAGATCATATACCATTGTTGCTCACAACAGTAATATACAATTCGCACAAAACATGGCTGATCTGACAAGAATGTTTTGCAGGCTGACTATATGTGTGTGTGTGTGTGTGTGTGTGTGTGTGTGTATGTGTGTGTAGACAGATATATGATTAGATAGATATCTTTCTTAAGGAATTTAATATACCAGAAGTCATGCAAATAATTTTAGAGCAGTAAACACAATAGGAGCAATCACTTGTTGACACTACCAAAATCATTCAAATACAGAAACATTAGTCAATTGATAAATATATACATACACTGTATTTTTGTTATTCTTTTTGTGGTCCCTTCTGAAATATATTAAAGCATTGCTCCCGCCTTACCAGGTCCTTATTAAAGACAAATCCAAAAATAGGATTTAAGAGTATTTTCTATACCAATACTGACCACCAGTATAAATTCTTGAGATATCTACCTTAGATCCCTATATCTGAGGCACTTGACCATTGGTTGAGGGTTGGGACAGGAAAAGCCAACACAAGTATTATCTCCAAACCAATATTAATTCTGATCCAGAATTCTGGATCATTTGAAGTCAGGGGTTGTCTTTGCCACATAAAATCTTCCCTTTTTACCTGATTGCATTCATATTTTAAACAACCATAAAAATTATGAGTTTTAATCTGTGTTACAGGAAATGCTACCATTGCAGGGGAGCATAAGATACATTCTAGGAGGGCATACTCAGTTCCTGTGCAGTTTTTCACCTCTATAAGCACCAGGCTGCTCTGTAGCTTTTGAGTTCTCCTATAATTCTTTGCAGACGATAAGACTTCAGAGTAAACCATCAGGTCCTATGCAGTAAAGAAACTGATTAGAAAAGGCTCTCATCACTACAAAATTTGAAAGCCACTAAGAAGCATTACCTCAAGGATCTGGACTTCCTTCAGTAGTGCACAGCACCACCAACAATCAATTCAGCAGGATAGAGGATGCATATTAATATAAGCAAGTATTTTTTTAAAAAGAAATCAAGATGCAATGTATTTTACTTTTTTTATTACCCTGGTGTGTTCCAAACAATTTTTTTGTTCTCTGCTATCTTTTATTGCAAAATCAGTATTTGTAAGATCTACACAGCAATTAAGTCATCATGCTGAAACTTGAAGCCGACAAAAATTAACACTTTGAGTACAGCTATAAAAGCTTAACTCCTTTGTGCCACAAGACCATTGACATAAAACGAACAGCCAACTACTATCAGTGCAATCCTTGGCAACAAACCCCATAGTTACAACTAATACTATTTTTTTACATGGGTGATTGCATTGACAGAACAACAGGTGTCACTAAAACCACTCATTTGATTTGCTGATGTAGGTTAACTAAAATGAAAGGAAACAAAAGTATTAGTTGTAGAAGGAAATGAATTTTGATGCTGCTCCACTACAAATAAGGTTTGAAAGAAACAGGTTTATATAATTCTTACATATCAATTTAAATTTCAGTCAAGAGGTGGCTCACATTCTATTATATGCCTTATCACTTTACAATACAATTTAGAATTGATTTTCTCTTTCATTTTCATCCACAAGTTGCATGTACTTGATGTTAGTTGGTCTGAATTCATTAAAAATAATTCAGTAAAAAAATACCAACATACTCTGAATCAAGCATCATGATATATTTCCTTTAAAATCCATTGTTTTAAAATTCTTCCCCTCCTTCAACATCTCCCTAATCTTCCACAATTGCCATTGCCCCACTGTTTCCCATAACTTTTACGAGAGTGGAGTATCTCTAAGTCAGTATTTCTCAGCCTCAACAATTTTAAGATTTGTGGACTTCAACTTTCCAATTTTAATTGGGGAATTCTGGGCATTAAAATCTGGACATCTTAAAAGTTGCTAAAGTTTAGAAACGTTGCTCTGCCTAAGTTGTTAAAACATGCCTAAGTCTGCACTTTTACCCATCCCCAACAAGCAATGAATAGGCTCAATGCACTAAAACTGCAGGTTCTCTTAAAAGTTGTAGTAGCTTAAAACACAGTTCCAGAATTAAGAAATGGAGCCCTATTCAATCTGTAACATTTAGTCAACTTCAAACCTCATCACTAACACCATGGATAATTTGAATAAGTCTATTTATAGACAGAAAATGAATACAAATTCAGAGCTTTGTATCACCATGATTTGCTGAACCGACTTGGCAACTCAAGTTTTAACCCTTGCTCATGTTTTTTCTCCAGACTATGATTAACACAATCTTATCTTGCTATTTCCATACCATAGTACCTAACAGAACAAAAGTGCATAAAACAAATGAGGAGAATCAGGATGAATCATTCTGGGCTATTCTACTAAAGCAAAGGTCACATTTTGCTGTCTATTGCTGGTGAAGAAAAATTGTCTGGCAGTATAGCTTTAATCTATCAATATAGATAAAGACTATATACTGTATGCTATAACAATATTCCTAAACCATCTTTTGACCATATAAATTTAGGGCAGGAGTGAATAAATTATTTTCAAGTGGTTTTTGTTGTGCTTTCTGGCGTGCAAAGGATACGGTGATACAAGATTTCAGCACTGGAAGTAGTGGGGAGAATACGACAGATTTGGAGTTGAGGGAATTTAACTGAAATGCACCAAATTGAGATTTAGCATGCCTGCATTGTTCTTTTTGGTGAAAAAAAAAATCAGAAAATACCATGCAATCTCCCTTCAAATTTTCATGCCTGTTGGAATATAATTTTACTGGTTTGGCACCATATTAATAGCCAACTGTCTGGTTTAGAACAAGGGCAATAAGCCAGATGAAATTTTTGCATGAAGAATTTAAAGTATAGTTTGTTTTTTTTCTAGAAAATAGGAAAGTATTTCTGATAAAGATCTTCACTGACAGCATAATCTTGTAAATAAGTCAAATATACTTTCCAGCTCCTATTCAATTTGCTTAGTCATTTGTCTGTTGGTATTGTAAGCAGATTTTGGAAATACGCTGTAGTAATTTTAGGAGAGTTTCTCCACAATCACTCAAAGCATCAGAGTAATGCTATAGATCCTAAATCATGTGATATATGCCTATTAATAAGGAGTTTGAGTAAACATCTGCTAGATCTCGGGGAAATCATCCTTGTTTTATTGGTTTCCTGTTACAATGAGCTATTTTGAAAGTTGCAAGATCCAATTTTAAAATTGGATTTTAAAAATTCTATTTTAAAAAAATCTACTAAGTGTACACATTTTAGAAAAGGAAACATTCCACGTGTGCTTTCAGCTTTTAACTTTAGAGTCCTCAACCCCTGGTCCATGGACTGGCATCAGTTCTGCAGCATGCCAGAAACCAGCCCACGCAAACAAGCAAACCGGCCCACGTGGGATGCAGGCAGCATGCAAAACCACCCTCTCCAGTCCACAGAAAAACTTCTCTCTACGGAACTGGTCCCTGGTGGCCAAAAGATTGGGGGCCACTGCTTTAGATCAGGGGTCTCCAACCTTGGCAACTTTAAGACTTGTGGACTTCAGCTCCCAGAATTCCTCAG
>JANHJO010008813.1:315493-331407 GCA_032468235.1 Pseudoxyrhopus heterurus | reverse complement strand
GACAGGAAGGCCTGGAGGAACATTGTCCATGGGGTCGCAATGGGTTGGACACGACTTTGCAACTAACAACAACAACATAGTTCCTTGAACAAGGCAATCACTAGAAATAGTGGGATGTTAATTTACAGTTTAAAGGCCAAGAATGTAGGAATCATTAATGTTAGCACAGTAGAAGGAGCACTCCAAAATTTGGCAAAAAAAAAAAGTTCCCATTCACTAAAATGATAAACTCTGCAATGCAAAACATGAGTGTCTGGAATTGAGTAATAGAAATTCTGTGTATCATAGTGTAAATTATAGGTATTTTAATTTCATTTGCATTATTTGCATCATAATAATACTGCAAACATGACTTCTAACAGATGCAGTAGAGTTGGACTTCTGGAGGAACAGAGATATATTCATAAAGTACAATTTTGTTAAAAAGATATGCGCACATTGATCCCATAGCTTCCAGTAGAATGTATACATGTGCAAATAGGTACCAGAATATAATCTATATTTATTCAAATTTAAAGCTATCTACATTTTTTTCCTTAAGGAAAAAAAGGAACGGGAAGAAAAGAAGTGTTTATTTATGCAAAGCAAGTGCACAAGCATGAGAATCAATGCTACCTACATAGCAAAGACTTTATTTCATACCAATTTTACTTGGAAAAGAGTTTTCATGCGTGAAATTATCTTGAGTAAGATTATCTTGCTAAGTGTGCTATATCATTCCTCATCTATCTTGCCAACACATTTCTGATCCACTTTTACTCACTTTAGATTTTTCTTCTTTTATTATAAAGCAGATGTTGACTACATCTGCTAATAAGTGGTATACTGCTAATTGATCGATGGTATTGGGCTTTTTATTTGGTTTCGGAAGCATTGCTAAGTGTGTTTTTCAAAATGCATAATTCTTCTTTATGGAAGCAGAAATTATTTTAATCTCAACAGCTGATTTTCTGAAATTCGAAAAGTAAATAGATGGATATTTGAAGGGTTTCCAAATTTCTATAGAAAAAGCATTCAGAACCAATGCATCCCCTTTCCCAATTCCATGTATAATGGAGAAAGAATATGTGTCATGGCTAGATAGTGCTTGAAGAAATCTGATCTGCAGATTTCAATGATTAGCTTCAGCCAATTCAATGGGATAAAGATGAAAAACAGATAATTAGCGTTCTGTGCAGCATAATTATAATTACCTACAATGACAGTTATGTCCTTTCACAAATGTGGAATGCCTTGCTTCCCCTCTTACTTTTCCCTAACCCTCTTACTTTTCAAAGAAATCCTTATTTTAGCCATTGAGTCATTTATCATTATAACCTCATTAATTGGCTTTTGCTAGCCAACAGTAAGTAAATACCATCTCTTGCCTAGCTCCCCCCCCTTTTTTTTTATTTAATCACCTCTAATTAGGTAAAACAGGCAATAAGAAAAAGGAAACTATCATGGAAAATTTTGTACCCATCTAACTAAATAATGTTAGCTACTATCCTGCACAATATGTGAATATGATCACAGCTACAATATAACCAGATGATTTCTATGAAACTACCCAAAGAAGAAGCACGAAGAAATAGACAACAGTCAAGTCTTGTCCTCTACAATTGATTTATTTTTCTAAAAAATAGATCAGGAAGATTGTGACAAAGAAATACATTTTGGCATGCTGAGTGTGATCCAGGATTTTAAGAACATAAGCATGCACCGGCAATTACCATTTTTAAAGTTGGTCAATTTTAGTCATAGTCTTTCTACGAGAATCAATGTATTTTAACAAGAAAATAGTACTTATATCAAGCTATATATTTTACATTAGAATAGAAAAAACAAAATCCATCATATGACTGTGATAACAATGGAAAAACTGCATGTGCTCAAAGTTTTGTTTTGCTTCATGTTGGAGAGGAGGGAAGCAGCTTCAACGTATTTATTTCATCTTACCCCTTTTCAAGATTGCAATCCTGAATGCAAGATATATCCCAACTTAAGGGCCATGATTGTCTAGAAAGTCATGTCATCCCAATAACACTATTGAATTCAAGTTGGGTTATCCTTATCCTATTCTTTTTTATAAAAAGATACTTAAAAATGGTGGTATTTGATAAAATGTGATAAAGACAAAGTCACTTTCAAGGCATGTTATCTTAGTAACAGCATGGAAATGAATTTACATTGTCCTCCAGAAAGGTTTTTTTTGTTTCCTTCTCTAGCTTATATTCCTGAGATTTCCAGGTCACATGCCATCTGAAGATGAACTAGTCCTGATCCTATTTAACTTCTAAGCCTACCCTAGCCCAACAGAACAGTAGAATAACATACAGTGGTAAATTTTCTACTAAAAATATCCTCAGAGTTTAATATTCTCTTGATATGTTTTTTACCTTCTTCTAGTGAAAAGCCAAATTCTGAAAATTATAGTGCTATAAAAGCATAGAAGGGTAATGTATTTAGTCTCTCAACAGCCAAGTATCTCGTTCGTACTTCACAGCTCCCTAGAGTGGGAAGAGCAACACTTTCAGATTGTGTGGTCTTTTTCTTTGCTTGTTCGTTTTCTTTTCTTTCTGTAAAATTGGAAAGGATCTACAGATAAAAGTTGTAAAAGTTTACACTGATTAAAATCAACACACATACAAACAATTCTCCTGTTTCTTAGGAGGCATCGAAAGCAAAAAGTTGGTAGCGTCAGAGTCTTCAAAGCTTTATGTACCCTTTTCCTTAATATTTTTCAGTCTACTAATAAGAGAAAGGGAACTAAAAATGTGTCCATCAAGCTTGTGGCAGAACGCCACATATGGGCATGAATGGAAAAGGTATCGCATCCCTGTAATAAAGAACACAAAAACAGCCCCACTGTTTCTGCAAGAGAATTGGTGATTCCAAAGGGTGCCATCTACCTTGCTGTACTCAGAGTGTTTTTGGAATGCATTACAAGAATCTCAATTCGATTTTTGACAGTAATTTTAAAAGCTGTGTTTTTTGGCTTCTCTGAAGACTCCAAAGCAGAACCAGTTCCAGAACTGTGTTTGTCTTAAGTCAAATGTTGTATATATTGTGACAGTTTAACTAGGAAGAGTGCCTATGTGTTGTTTGTCATTCTGTATGTAAGAATCTAACACAAATACATCTATTAGGATAGATGTATTTGTGTTACAGCTGTATCTATGTTTCTGATCCCCCATCTTGTTCTGGCTATTTATACTATGAAGGAAGTAGTCTGGGTCATGGGACCAGAAGAAAGGACAGGAAGGGCTTAAGAATGGAGAGAGTTATGTAGTTTTTCAAATAACTTCAATGTATTGGGGATTTCCCCCCCCCCCTGAATTTTCCTCCCATAGTCCCAGATTAGATCAAACCCATTTTCAAACTCAGCCTTTCTTTTGTTTGTTTCTTCCACCACATTCCATTTGGTCCTGTTTTATTTTGGACAGTCACTCTGCCAATAGCCGGAGTCCTGAGCTCTTTATATAATTTCCTTCCAACATTCTGTGGCTTGGTAAGACAAAGACAAACCAAAAATGTTTAAGAAGAGAGGTTCTGCCATTCTTCAGATAACCAATCTTGCACTGAGCCTTATAAAATCCTGGCTTTCTGTTTAATATTAAGAAGCTCCCAGGAAAGTCAATTTCAGTGCCAGATATACAACAAGGTTTTTTTAAGGGAATAAAATGGTTATATGAAAAGCATTTGAAGAAAATGTCATAAGCAGATGGGCCAAGTAGATTTCTTTGTCCCTATTAAAAATAATAAATTTTGAACACCCAGGGCATCAGATTAGGAGTAAGCAAGGTTAAATGAGATAGCTTCAGTGGTGGGATTCAAATAATTTAACAACCGGTTCTCTGCCCTAATGATTTCTTCCAACACCAGTTCACCAAACTGCTCAGAAACTTAACAACCGGTTCTCCCAAAGTGGTGTAAATTGGCTGAATCCCACAACTGACATAGCTTCCAAAGTAAAACATAATTAATCACTTAGATTAAGTCTCAGTTGAATCTCTTCTTTGCAGCTTTATACATCTAGCCATAGTTTCATCTAGCCATAGTCTAGTAGGGGCCATAGTTTCCATAACACAAAAAAAGAGGATCTCTCTCTTCCCTCATTAAAAATTACAAATAAATGGATGGATGTTTGAAAAGTTCAGGAAGCCAGCTGTCCAATGGTCCTAGTAGTGTTTCAAAAATGCGTTTTCATTTGTGGTTTTAATTAGAATCTGCTCATAATTGAACCCTAGATTTGCATTATTATAATTAGATTAGGTTAAAATAGACCTACAGGTATTTCATGAATACAAATGTTTTCCATTATGAATTTCAGGCATTTCCTAGCCTCTTTTTTAGCAATCCTGTTGAAATCCTACCTGATGATTTGGACATTTGGCACAATCTTTCCTAAGTGTCTCTTGTTTCTTCGGGAGATAAATCAAACCTTAGTTTACTAAGATGTGAAGCAGACAGGAAGATATCTGGGGAAAATTTCAGAACAATTATGATTGAACATTGATTAAGGTACATTTGGAATACTTACTTTTCAGCCTTTGTTTCACTTACATATAATAAGTCAATGTTAGAATATTTTAATATTGTGCAATGCCTCTTTTGCTAATATAGAAATAAGGAGTCAGTATTGTTAACTATTTGCATGACCTTTCTCTTGCTGTCTTTTCAATTCTGCTTTGTATGCATTTGTTCTTAAGGCTTGTTCTTGTGCACCAGAATTAGCCCTCTCTTTTTTTCCAATTTTCTGTATTACTTTGCTTAATTGTGATTCATTCCACAGTCCAATATTTATACTGGATTTAGCATTTTTATCCACCTACTGAGTCTTTCCCGAGAACCTGGCATAGGCAGATGGTGTTGCTTGATGGTATTAAAGATATCATTACAGGATGTAAGCTATTCCAAGCATTTTGTAATTGACTGATGGTGATTTTGTCAATGTCAGTGATGTTGAAGTGGTGCTCCAGTTGTTTTGGGATTGCACCCAAGATGTGCATAGGCAATGTGCTCTATTTCTGTAACCCAAAAAATACTTTGAAGATGTAATTTGTGTGCTAACCAATAATGATGCAGTAGTGATAAGATTTATAAAGATTGCTGTTGCTAACTGGACACAATCTTAACAATGTTAATTGTTTAAGTTTTAAACAGCTTAGGAGCCAAATATCTGAGCTCTCACAAATCCATCTCTCTGCAGGTCATAGCCTTTCTCATTTCCTTTCTTCAGAGACTCCTACATTGAGCACATGAGAAACGGCTTTATCCTACATCAGTCTCACACCATGAAATACACCATGGTCACCATGAAATATGCCATGAAATATTGTATTTGTCTCCTACTCTGAGTTTAGAAAAATCTGCAGAGATGTTGCAGTGGTGAAAAAGGATTACAATTTATACATTTGTAACTGGCTGACCAACCACATTCAATGTATAGTCCTCAATGGAACTGCATCTACATGGAAAGAAGTATGCAGTGGGGTACCTCAAGGCTCTGTTTTAGGTCCAGTACTCTTCAACATTTTTATCAATGATTTGAATGAGGGGATAGATGGGGAATTCATAAAAGTTTTCAGACAACTCCAAGCTGGCAGGAATAGCCAACATTTCAGAAGATCGGCTTAAGATACAAAAGGATCTTGACAAACTTGAACATTGGGTGCTCTCTAACAAAATAAAATTCAATGGTCAAAGAAAAACCAAATGCACAGGTTTAGTATAGCTATTACCTGGCTGGCTAGTAGTAACTATGAGAGGGATCTTGGAGTTCTAGTGGACAATCACTTAAATACAAGCCAGCAGTGTGCTGCAGCTGCCAAAAAAGCCAACACAGTTCTAGACTGCATTAACAGAGTGATAAAATCAAAATCATGTGAAGGGTTAATACCACTTTATAATGCCTTGGTAAGACCACACTTGGAATACTGCATTCAGTTTTGGACACCACGGTGTAAAAAAGATGTTGACACTCTAGAAAGAGCAGAAAAGAGCAACAAAGATGATTAGGAGATTGGAGGCTAAAACATATAAAGAACTGTTGCTGGAATTGGGTATGTCTAGTTTAATGAAAAGAAGGAGTAGGGATGACATGATAGCAGTGTTCCAATATCTCAAGGGTTGCACAAAGAAGAGGAAGTCAAGCTATTCTCTAAAGCACCTGAAGGCAGGACAAGAAGCAATGGATGGAAACTAATCAAGGAGAGAAGCAGTCTAGAACTAAGGAGAAATTTCCTGACAGAACAATTAGAAACAACTTGCCTCCAGAAATTGTGAATGCTCCAACACTGGAAGTATTTAAGAAGAGATTGGACAGCCATTTGTCTGAGATGGTATACGGTTTTCTGCCTGAGCAGGAGGTTGGACTAAAAGACCTCCAAGGTCCATTTCAACTCTGTTATTCTGTTATTTTATTATTCTGTTAAGAAAGATGGGATATTTGTCAAATTTAAAAATTTATCAGTAAGAGCACTCTTTTACTCCCCATTGTTAAGAGACCAGTGATCATGACACAAAAATAGAGGAAAAGAATGTAGATTATCAATATATTCAGTACACTTTTGAATTGTCTCATTGTTTTTCACTAGAGGACAGTTGCATCATTAATTAAGAATCATCCTAGGAGTATCATTAAAAGAAGTTAAACAGGTCAAACCTTTATTATTCCAAAGATCTGACTTGTATTTGAGCTGTATTTGAAGTAAAATCACTGTTGCTAATTTTAGAATATTTAACGATAAAGAATGTGAGTTTCATTAAGCTCAATTGCCTTCTCCTGATAACTTTCTAAATTTGGAGCTTTTTGTACATTGTGGCTTGGGAAGTTATCACTGTGCGGTTGAACACAGCTTGAACTTAATCTTTCTTCCTCAGGAAGGGAGATTCCTTCCTGTTGTTGAACTCAGGACCCAGGCTTCCTTCTCCAGGATGCTGATTTTGACTGATAGCACCTCGCTGACTGCCTTAAACACTGCAATATGCTGACTTCAGCTAGGACCTTTTCTGGTCCCTCCTGCGCTCTTGATGAAGAGTATCCTGTGCGTAAAACCATTGTGCAGTAAACATTAGGTCCACAAAGTACAAAAAGCTGGGATTGGTAGTACTCTTATGAATGTGAAAATAAAGAATTGCCTACGTCAATGTAGGTGGGAGCTACCAGGTGGAAGCAGAGGCCACAGACAGAATCAAAATATTGAACTTACAAAACAGGAAAAAAGAAAGAGAGAGACTTTCTCACAAAAGAGGCAGAGAAAAACATATTTCAGCTGACTCGAAACATTTTGGGTGGATTATAAGAGCCTTATATTTCTTACAAATACATATGTATGAATTAATTTTTTTCTCTCATATTCACATAATATATAGCAACAGTTAACAAAATATTACAACTTTTATAAAATTTAACTAGCAATTTTATACTACCATATATCTATTCATTTTTAATTTTCATTTTGAAGGAACCTGGGTTAAATTCAAGGTATTTAAGGTTACAACGGCATGGAAAAAGTGACTTATGACTGTTTTTCACACTTACAACAGTTGCAGAATTGCTGTGATCACATGATCAAAAATTGGACACTCGGCAACTGGCATGCAATATCTTCAGGTCATGTGATCACCTTTTGTGAGTTTCTAACAATTTCTGATAAGTGAATGGAGAAGCAGGATTCACTGTTTGAGGAAATTACATTGAAGCTGGTATATAATTGCTATATAAGAACAATTTTTCTCAATGGGTTGTATTAATAAGGTGCTAAAACTGTTTGTAGAAGGATCATAGGAACCAAAAACTGGAAGAAAACATTTCTAATCATTAATTTGAAACAGATTTTCATATTTACTTTTTAAAACCATTCTAGTAAATAATTTATTGGAAAAATATTCTTGGAAATAGTATACGGTGAGTAGTAATTGCAAAATGTTTCATGCAAGGTAAATTTTCATTTCAGAGTCTAAGCCACATGACTAGGGATGCATTGTATCATGAGGTAATGCCATTCTGAAATATATTCATATCTCTTCATATAAACTGTTTTACAAAAGAACAATTATATTTGAGGAACTCATTGTTTCATATGGATTTTGTGATCAATAATCTGCCTTCTTTGACCTGGATTATTGCAGTCTTATTTTAACTTTGTTGTTTCTATTTCTTTAATTGCTGTTGACTGCTATAAAAGTTTGGTGAGTAGAAGCAGACCCATATTTTAAATTAGTCTATCAGACTATAAACTTCTTTTGAATATTAAAATGAATAAGTATGAAATTAGTAAATGAATTGCAAGATGCAGTTGTTTTCTAACATCTGCCAGGCCATGGGACCTCAGTCCTCATGCTGTATTGTACTACTGAATCCAGAATTCTATAGATAAAAGAAATTTGGAAAATAACCTGGAAGAAGAGGAATGTTTATCTAATTTAGCATTTCTTAATTTAGCTTTTGCATAATAATGGCAATTTCCTTAACAATCTGGCAAGCTTCTTACTTCTTTCACACACAGAGGCATGCATACAGCACACATATCTTGAAAGAGGTTTGATTTATCTGAATTACTTTATTATTTATTGATGGACCATTACCTTGACAGATTACCTACACAGTGAGATTTTTAATGACTTAAAATATTGTTTTTGACTCTGTTTATTAGAAGGCTTCTCTTAAAACACTTATGTAAACAAACTGGAGATAACGATACTTCCTCCTTTATTTTCAAAAGGATGAGGAGGGCCAGAGGACTGCTGCATTCTGACCCCTTCAGAACAATTTAACAGAGGGCAACTCATGAATTTATGAAGGAAGGAAAACTTAGGAAGGAGAATGCCATTAAAATAAATAATATTGCTGTTTCTGGATGGGGAAATGGGCACAAAGGCCAAACATTTCAAGAGACTACTTTTCTTCCTATGCTGCTAGAGCTTGATACTTAAATATACATTCTGGAATGGTGCTTTTACAGTATCTGGGATAAGCACAAGATTCTACTACCTCAAATTTATGAGAGACAAGAAAGAAATATATAGCATTTCCAGCAGGGGTGGGTTTCTATCAGTCTAACAACCAGTTCGGTGAGTGTGTGCTTTGCTGCGTTCACGCACATTACATTCGCTAATTCGAAAAACAGACCTTTTGCTGAGGCTCCGGAGAGTCACAATAGCTGACGGGTGGCAATCTGAGCTGCCGTGCCGATCAGCTGGGTCTCAGAAAAGGCAAACAAAAAGGACCAAATAACGCAGGGGCGGGTGAGCAGGCGCAACTCACCACCAGAACTACCAGTTCGCTGAACCAGTAGCCTAACTTAACAAACAGTTCGCCCGAAGCGGGCCGAACCGGTAGAAACCCACCCCTGATTTCCAGTTATCCTTATACAAATACATTTATCTTATTTGGAAAAAAGAGGGAGGCACATTATGAAACAATGGCTTTAGACAATAAAGGAAAAAATGAAGTATTTTGCCTCAAGATTCTTCATCTTCAGTATATTTTATAAAATAGATGTTGCTCTAATATTCCTGCTGAATAAAATATTGGCACATTCATCATGTGGATAATGCTAAGTATACATCTATCAGAATACATATTCAAAGTTAAAATTAAAAAGTCAGGTGATGGAGCAAAATTAGATGATCTATTTATATAGAACAGACTATCCCAATTTAGGTTCCCTCCAGATAGGTAAACATTTAGAGGGTGGATATACCCTAGATCAGGAGTGTCAAATTCATGGCCTATGGGCTGGATGTGTCACACGCTGTCTGCACCCATGCCCAGTTTAGCGAAGGGGGAAAAGTTGCGATATATCACATGACAATGCCATGACAATGCGAGTTTGACACCCCTGCCCTAAATGAGAAAGGGAAGTCAAACAAATTTTTAAAATCAGATACTTGGCAAAATAATGAAGCAATCGAACAGTCCTCATTAGAAAGACCAGTTGCTTGAACAAAAATAACAGTATTTTGGTGCCTGAAGACTCTTTAAGGTCATAAGATCTTTAAGGTCATAAGAAACAGTCAAGAGAGATAGCTTATTTTGCATGCAATGTATGTTTTGACTAAAGTATTAGTCCAATACTTTAATATGATCACGATATTCTTGACATTTTGTTAAAAGTCTGGCCACTATTGATTTGGGATCTATGGAAGAGCCAACCATACCACTAGACTATTAGATTTATATTGGATTCAACATAATATATAGTTTTACTTGTTTGATTGATTGATTTATATCCTATCTTTTGTACAGGTGTTCAAGGCAGTATACATAGTGCCCCTTCTGTGATGTGTGCTAATGAAACAATTGTAATAATAACAGAGAATAAAATTAATGACTTAAAAGATAAATCTCCACATCCTGCAAAGTTTCTTCCATGCTGTTAGTGAAAATTAAAGCTCTAGAACTAAAGATATTAGAGAAAAAATTGAGAAGCTCATCCAGATGTGGAAGTGAAAGTAATAGTTCCAATGTATTAAATTCAATACTATATGCAAAGATTATAGGCAGGATGTAACACTTTAAAAAGTACTTCTAATGACTTAACCATTTTCTTTGATTTTCAGATTTCAGTAGAATGAATACACTTCTGCATGTGCAGCATGTGGCTGGATCTTCATCATTATTAATTTATGCAACACAACATAGCAATATTGGAGGAGTGTTGTTTTGTCCCCATTAGTTACAGATATTTGCATTTGGATTACTGGAGACCGTCTAATTGAGTTGTTCTGAGCTAGAGCGAGGTGGAACATTCTACAAAATGACACTCGAGAATGGTAGAGATCAGTTTATCATGTCCTTGATGCCTCATGCCACTTAGGACAATAAAATCAATCCATGCTATTCAGCAATAATTTCATTATGGGAATGACACAATAAGGCACATGATGTCCTTTGTTTCACTGATAGGTAGTTCATATATCTATGGCATGTCAATATGACTTATTTTAATCTGATTTGCAATTCTAGGACTATAAAATAATGTACACTCTATTGAATACACACACACACACGTTATTTAGATTAAAGCACATTGTTCTACTGTCACATTGAATCACTAGTATTCAGTTAAGATACAGTGGAACTAGTGCATTATTCATTATAGCACTCTAAATAGCAGAAGCTATTCTTTGCATGAAAGATGCAAGCCAGTATAGTTAATAGTTGAACAAACATAGTTAATATTATCTACTTATTCTTCTCCATATAAATTTGTCTCCCTTTTTAAACTTTACATTATTTATAGTAGAATTTAAGCATTAATATTTTGGTTAACTTATTTATCCTCCAGGACCACATCAGGAAAGTTCTGTAACATGAACTCCTTTGTCAGTGACAATTTCAATAAGCTGAGTTCACTTTTCAGTGGTTTCAGCATGTTCATATATAATTCACAATCCTGCGTGACAGTAGCTTTCTGGGCAGGGAACCTGCCAACTAGAGTCACAGGCTGAACCAATTCACCCCAAAATATAACAAAGTTTAAAGTTAATTGCAAAAATTAATATCTATTAAGTCAATTTAATCATGACTAATTAAAGTGGAACAGGTTAGTCTTTTTTGCTTTGTTCCACTTTTGATCCTCTGGCATTTATCTCGTTAGAAACTCCAGACATTCAGACAAGAGCTCTATGGTACCAACTCAGATTGGAGTTACAAAATTGAGTATTAGCCACATTTGTGTGATACTTCACCCCAAACTGTTGAATTAACCAAGGCTTCATGTAAATAGGAGTGGAAAAATACTGAGCCCTGCCTGAGACAGTTCACAAAACAGGGAGCATGAGTTAAACCTCAATTCTCCCCTCAGATAAGTATTTTGATATCTATTTTTTTTAAAACAAAAATCTATTTTTTCATATATATTTTTCTTAGGAAATTGCCTGGTGACATGCAAGTGCAAATTTGTTCTACCTATGTATGGAAGGAAAATATTTTGTTTTCTTCCATAAGGGAGCAGGTTATATCAAGATCAATTAAGGCTGACTTTCATCAAGCAACTCTCAGGAGAAAAAGATATTTTGCTGAACTCCAGCAGAATAGAAATATTGTTTATATGTGAGCTTTTTATTTAAACATTTTTTTTTTAAAAAAAAAACTACAGACCATTTTTTTTATACTGAAAAACCTGTGCATGAGTTTCAGCCCTGTGAATTTTGGGTGACTCTTTTCCGAGTCCTTCAGCTAAAACTAGATCTGTGTAGGAGTAACTGTCAGCCTGTAATATGGCATCAATTGTTTTCTTCAGATTTAATTATCTCCTCCTATGTCAGAATGGCTATACCCTTAAGTGAGATTTATAATGTATTTTTTCTTTAATTAAACATATTGTTTGACATATTGCTATTAAACCGTAAGAATTGAAGGTGGATCTCCACAGCCATTTTTGTAAAGCTGAGGGAAATGAGCTGATTTCCCTTCCTCTGTCAGTGATTCGTTTGATTCATTAACCACACTTCTGTTTCGACAAGAACATGGGAATACCTGCTCCAACATTCTTTAAAAGCTAGCTTCCCATTCTTGTGGTTGCAAATGTGTGCTTTGAAGTGTGTGGATAAAACATTTTGATAGTCACTTAGGTGAGATGGATGGTGTAGAAATGTGATGAATAAATAAATAAATAAATCTGTCAGTTCAGAGGTGTGACTAATATTTGGATGGGTGGAGTTTTCTGTTCAGCTTACTGTACCTCTTTCTCCACCCCAAAAATGAAAAAATGAAAATAACAAACATATAAGAAATATATTTAAAACATGTTCTGGGGAGAGATGTGTGTGGAACAGAAATATGCTGGGACCTATGGCAAAGAGAGCATATAGGGACCCTTTCTTTGAATCATTCATGCAGCCACATCTTCACCCAGCTGCTTCAGAAGCTGCTCCTGGCTGTCCCTGTACAGTATGTCAGATGCAGGCACAATTTGCTTCCTATTTACCTTATGTTCTTCAGGTTAAGCAACAACAAAACTCCCACTGGAAAAATTCAGTAGCATTTGCAAGTGGATTTCTATTCTGTCTCTTTTCAGTAATTTTTAGAGATACAAAATGTTTTTGTTTGCTTGCTTGCTTGTTTTGTTCATTTGTTTGTTTGTTTTATACTGGAAACAGAATCCTCCCTTTTTAAAAAAAAAAAATCTTTTTTGTTTTCTGTTCTGCTGCTGTATTTTTTTATCAACTGGTACATGTTACAATCCCAAATATTTTTTCCCCGAGCTTATTTTTAGGTCTCAGCTTTGTCAGCTGCCTGAAAATTGACTGGATGTCCTTCCCCCAATTCCAGCTGATGTAATGCATCCTCCATGGTGGTCTGACAGCATAAACATTGACAAGATTTCGCCATTCACTGTCTTTTAGTTACAGAGTAATTTTGCATCTCTGGCTCTCTGTAAGTCAGAATGGAAATGGAGACGTCTAACAAGGCATGATGGACAGCCCTGCTGTGCGTAACTAACAGGTGCCACACAGATAGATTTCACTTCCCAGTGCCCAGTGTGCAGGGGCTGTCAGAGTCTTTAGTGCTTTGCTGAGTGACTTCATAGTCCACAAGAAAAACATGTGCTATATTCTGCGGGGTGCAAAAGGGACAAGTCACAACAGGCAGCCTTCTGCCCAAATGGCCAAGCTTTGGCACTTGGCTTATTTAAAGCATAAACCACAGACGTAAAATCTATAAGGATGTAAGTCTTAATGGATCAAGCAAAGCTTATCCTCAAGTAAACACATTTAGAAAAGAACTACAAGATTATAGATGAACACATACAGACACACTTACATCACTTGGATACACACGGCCATGGACAGACATTACCATCAAGGCTTATTTATAGGTGGTTCTTCTGGACTGCATAAGAGCACATTAATCCTTCCTGAGCAACTACTGAAAAAATGTGAATTTTAACCTTTAGCTCAATAGCAAAAGAAAAGAACTAAAGAGCACTGTGGGGTTGAAAAGATTGTTTTGGTTTGCTTCTCAAATGCTACTAGCTGAACTGTAAAACCACCACAAAAAGAAGACTGGGCTTCTCAGATTTATTGTTTACCAAGAGATTTTTTTTAAGTGCAAATTTTATTTCTGTTTGGCCTTAGTGTCATGACAATTCCCTTGTATATGCATTATCCCACTAATTCCTGGGTTCCCAGCTTTGAATAGATGGGCTAAACTTTTGGCTTAATCTCCTATCAGATTTATGGAAGGGAGGGCACCAATGTAAAAGTCTAAGTATACATGAAAAAGAAAACTCCATGCTGCCTGAAAACTGTCTGTGTAAAGTATGTGGGTGGATTTGGGAGAGCATCAAAGCTACTGTGAACTGTTCACCTTTGAGGCACACTAGAACAAAAATCCCTTCTAAGTTTGCAAACTCATTGCTTTTTTCCCACGAAGAAAACACAAGGAATTGAATATGCCCATTACATACGATGGCAAAGAAGCTAGGATGCTGGAAAGGGAATTTCCTTGGTGACAGCTGTGTCTTTCTGATCTGATTCAGCAAATATGTAGACAGAATGAACTTTCTGCTTAAGTAAGTTTTTTTTTTCAATGAGAAAAAAGTACAGAAGAACACAACTTCTTCTTTACACAACTGCTCAAGTCGGGGGGGAGGGGGGAGCCAGATTAATACCTTAATAGCAATAGCAATAGCAATAGCATTAGATTTATATACTGCTTATCAGTGCTTTTTACAGCTCCCTCTAAGCGGTTTACAGAATCAGCATATTGCCCCCAACAATCTGGGTTCTCATTTTACCAACCTCAGAAGGCTGGAAGGCTGAGTCAACCTTGGAGCTGGTGGGATTCGATCAGCCAAACTGCTGATCTGCAGTACTCTGTTCTTACCACTTGAGCCACTGCAGCTTCTAAAATAGTTAAAATAGTTACAAGCTACAAAGAAATATCTGGCACCTCAATTAGCTATTCAACAACTACCAGCATGGTGGCAGTGATTGAGCTTGCAGTGTCAATGAAGACTGGAGATGTTGGAAGCATTCAGTAGTGTGACTTTTGGGATGGAAGTGACTGCAATATCCTAGCCATACCCTGGTGAATTCTTCCAGGCAACAGCAATCAGTGCTTTGCTTATTTTTCAACAAATGCTGGTGGGCTACACAAGGCTGCTTGATGGTCAGCAGGCAGCCCATATGTTGTGCAACCCTGTGTTACAGCACTGATGGAGAACACAAGATATTATAAACGTTGTCAGATTACAACCCTGAATGCTATCCACACTGTTGGGACTGGATAGGATATCAGTGTCTGGAGGACCACATATTCTTCCCCCTGCTTTATAGAAACAAACCCTGAAAGTTGAAACTGCTAAATAATCCTTAGGAAAGTTTATTTGGTGGGTTCAATTGAGCAAATCATTTCAATATAGCACAACAAATTTAAAATTGTGATTTTAAGGATGCTCAGAAGGCATTTAGGGATGAGGATGAATATTTACATTGCTAAAGCTGCACTGGCAAAATACCCATTCTTGTTTCAAACCAAAATGGTTTAAAACTCTGTCTTATACCAGAGTTGCACAACTATTGTATGAGCACAGAGAAAGGTGTAGATTGCTACATGCTAAGATGTAGTGTGTGTGTGTGCAATGCTTGTTTTGAACATTTTTTCAGTTTTGAAGTGCTGCATAACCCCAATCTAGAGTAATTACTACCTTCGTGTTTGCTAACAATGCATATAATCCCAGCCAAAAATATGTATCTTGGGTACACCCAAGTTATTGCAATAATTCTATCTCTAGAAACTCAGCTTGTCAAGAGGTCTCATGGGAAAGTCAAGGACAAGACTTGGGTGAGTAGCTTTTATTGCAGATACAAAATAGCCCGTAGTAACAATAAATATTGACTTCTACAGAGTCAAGAAATATTCAGCTAAGAATATAGCTGTATAGATATGCGTAAGCCCTGGGGTTTAAATTCTTTCA
>JANHJO010008813.1:215930-236877 GCA_032468235.1 Pseudoxyrhopus heterurus | reverse complement strand
TCTGTCTTTGTGTATGTGTTTATATATATATATATATATATATATATATATATATATATTTGTGTGTACATATATATATGTGTGTGTATATATATGTGTGTGTGTGTGTTTTATAATACAATTCCCATGCATGTGTACTTATAGTAAGCCCTGTTTTGTTCAGTAGGGCTTATTCCAAGATAGGTATGCATCATTACCTGTAACTCGATACTTGATTATGTCTCCTTGATTTCCTTTTCTATATTTCCTTTTCCATGGTTTAACTTGACTTCAACAAATGTTTATGTTATTAGTACAATATTCTATAAGCAATGTATGACTATGTTAAAGCTGTAAGAGAAAAAAGGTTCACATTTTGGGAATGCATGATGGGGCCAATTGTCTATTGCAAGGAAATGGTGTGTGGGCATACGAAGTTTCACTTGTGCATGTGTGAGATCCAGATTGTTCTTGCAAAATCATTTCCTCCCTCTTCCCCCCACTCCCCGCCACCACTGCTGTTCCATGGAGCCGAAAAAGATTGGGATCTCTAGTTTACTGAAATCTTCAGGCAAAACAATTAAATACAAGTGTAATTACAAATTAAATAAAACACAACAGAATTATTTTTAAGTATTCAATAATTCATATTTAGAATTATAATCCAGGAAAACGTTTGAGGCGTTCTTGAGGTTATATCCAAGGCTTTCAGGGACCGTTTGTAATTCTGGTCCTTTCACTGTGTACTTTTGAATAAACAAAAGGAGTAATCGGTGTTACACCTCTTCATTTTCTTACAATAAGCACTGATAATATTTTACTTCAACATATTTAGTTTATTGAAAGAAACATTTATCTCCCACAAGTGGAAATGCGCTCATGGTCAAAGTTCAGTATACTTATTTGCTTATCCCTTTACTCTTTACTAAATATGTATGCATGTGATTCCCAAATATTTATGGACCTTTTCATATTTTTCCTATAGATGAAGTCTATTACTTCCTTCCTCTATCTAGGCATGAATTGTGTATATGATTGCTAGCTCAGAAGCTTAAATCTAACATGTGTAGAGGATCAGCAAATGTTTGGAATTAGCTCTTATTTCATTATCAATTATTGTTATGATATGCTTCAAAATTCAAATTCATTCTTGTTGAAATGTTTTCTACTCTTAAAATGTAAGATACTCCAGGTCATTCTGAAGTTAGACAGCCTTTACGTTTAATAAATAAAATGAATATATTACTTCTTAGTAATTCCTAAGAAAGCCTTCAAAACTTTTCCTCTAATTAAGCTGAATTAGAATATTCCTTTGCATGATTTTTTTATATTAAAATACTGAATTTACAACAAAAAAGTTAATTTAAAAAAACTCACTTTAATTTGATATTTTGAATTGTCTTCCAATATCATATTTATTGCAAGTAGTCTACTAAGCATTATTTTATTCCTGGGCATATGTTTTTATGTCTTTAAAAATACTGCTTATTATAGAATTAAATATTTTTCAACAGTTGAATTTTTAGTCAGAAACATCTGACTATTAGGAAACCATATTTCACTTTAATGCTTTACCTTATTTGAGTTAGTGACATTTTCTTTCTTTTTTTTTTAAATAAAGTTTTTTATTATTATTTTTTTTAGTGACATTTTCTTTCATTGGCACTTTTCTATATTTGTCTGCATATTTAGCAGTTTTTCTATGTTATGATTTTTTTACAATATACTTTTAGACTAAAATAAAGCTGTGATTTGTTTTTTTAGAAATTATATCATATTCATTAATCAAAGTTTAAATTGTACCCTAACATCACTTTTTCTTTATTTCTGATTATTTTTAAATCCTGTACCCTCTTTTCTTCTGCTAAGATTAATAAAACATTTGTCTCCTAGATAAAATTAGTTTTCAGTGTTTAATAATTTTAACATTTTACTCCCACTCAGGAAGTTACTTTCTTCCTGCTCTTAAAATATAACCTTGCTACATACTAAATACCATTTGTCACTGCAGTATATCACTTTATAAAACTCTTTTGTGCTGACACGTATTTCAATTGGAAATTTTTGTGTGGGTTAATTTTAGCAATACTTTTTTGAAGGCAGTTAATCGTAGCTTTAAATATGATTTTGCACTGTAGCTGAAGATTGTTAGACAAATGGAAATGGAGCTGGGTAAAAATAGAGATTAGTCAGAAAGAGATCCTCATTTTCCCCCATAGCTGCATCTCTACAAGATCTATGAATTGAATCCACAAATATGTAGCGCAAAAGTCGGGGTGAGGGGAATTGCCACAAGTGAAAGAGAGGAGATGACTTTCAGTAACTTCTCTTTCCTCTTGAAAATCTATTCTGGAAGGTTGGGAAACAAAGGGGAAGATAATATTCAGCCTACAGAGGAAGTTGGATCGTTGAAAATTTTCAATCATTCTTCCAATGGGAAATGTGCATTGGATCTTAATTTTCCCTGCTGTAAATCAATTGAGTCCAGATATTGTTGATCATTAATCTTTCCACTCATTGAATTGGAAGATGATGTAAGTGGAAGTAAAATTAATTTCGCCATGAATTTGTAACTGAACACCTAAAACCTTTCATCACTATGCATATATACTGCTATGCACTTATCCTTGAGTTGGGAGAAAACTACCTTGACACAAATTTTGAGGGAACTACTCCCTACCCCTATCCTATTACTCATGATTTTATTCCCAGTCATTGCCAGTCATCAGACTTTTTCCCAAATAATGAGTAGCAAAGGCTAATAGATTTTACACACCAGAATTTACTTTTGGACAGTATTGTAATAAAGGGGAAAATACTATTTTAACAGCAATAAAAGCTAAGGACCCCTTAAGTGTCTTATTTATTGTCTGGGAATAAGATGATGATAATATTAGGAGCACACAACTTAAAAAAGGATGTTGCTAAGGCATTTTTGTGATGGGTTTACAAGGTTGGATAAAGTCGATTCTATCAATTGCATGTTGTTTTAACATGAACCTGCATTTTAATAGCCTTTGAAAGCTGTTCATAATTTTTACAACATTAAGCCTGACAATAAGATAAACTGAGCTCTAAAAGGGGTAAGCGAAGGGTTCAAGTTGATCTTCTGGTAAAGGATGCAGAAAGTTAAATAGGCCATCACAGGTAAATAAAGTAAAGAAGAAATTCTACCATATATGAAGTGACATCGCAATGCCATTTCTTTCCTTTTAGATCAATGTTCTGACACCAGTTGCAAGAACACAAATCATGGAGTCTTCATCATGATGTCAAAATGTATGTTTCTTCACTCTTCTGGACCTATAGAAAGGAGAAGAAAAAAAGAAATGATCTTGCTATTTGCTTCCTTGAAAAGTTGGAAAACAGATTTTCCTTAAGAAAGAATCAATGTGCAACAAAAGTTAGCGTCTTTTGTGGAACTCTTTTACCAAATTCATTATTGGATTCTTTTCTATTATTCTGTTTTCTCTTGTTAAGTACAGTATTTTCTAATAAAAGAATTAAATAAAAAAGGAAGAGTATCACATCTATAAATAATATTTGGATAAATTCTCTTGAGTTAGAATTTGGCTCTAACAGGGAACCCAGCCTGCTAGACAAAGGCGCATACCGTACATTAATATTTTGGGAAACAGCTTAAATTTAGCTCAATACAAATTCCTGTAGAAATAATTCAGACTAATGATACATATATAAATGGATGAAATACTTCTATCTGTGAAGGTTCAAATCTAGAACCAATCCAATATGTACTTACCTTATAGTTATAAGTAGAGCTGTACAAAGCACCCTCTTGAGATTGCTTTGTGGAACAGCATGTCTCATTCATTTTTAAAAGTGAAAGGAAATGGCCACATATTGCTTCATTTGTTCTGCTTTGCTTTTTTTTTTTTTGCGGTCTCCACATGCAGTCTCTGGCACTTGAAATAGATGGAACAGACAATTAAGGCAAATAAAAGCCATCCTTCATATACCTACTTGCTGGTAAATTCCAGTTTGATCCACTACCACTGCAGTTCTAACCTCTTTCACATAGAAAGGATGGGGTTTGGGAGTTCTGAAGAACTTGTCAAAATACCACTTTCAGAGTTAAATAGAGAAGCATATAAAAGTATAACAAAACACTATTTCATAAAACAAAAGTAATATCTTTGCACTATCTACAGGTCAATTTCATTTGACAATTTAGAATTAGGGTTATAAGAAGGACCGTCTTTATTTGATTACCCTCTGTCCACTCAATCAAGTCTGAAACATAAGACATGCTGCAGATCCCATCTGCCAAGGAATTACATATGGCTGGTCCCAGGAGGTGGGACTTCTCTGCTGTGGCACCCAACTTGTGGAATCTCTCCCCTACCCAGAAGTGAAATTATCATAGTTCCATCCCTCTCAACAAGTCCCTCACAATCTGATCCCAGAGATTCAGGAAGATTTTGTGATAGCAACCTTATTGTGATCTCATCCTCTCTTATGTGCCTTTTTATAGTCATTTTAACTACATTTTAAAACTACATTTTCTAAGTATTTATTCTTTTAATTAAGTGTGGTATGGTGTATTGCCCAGAATCACTTTCTTGTGAGATGGGCAGTACAAATATGAGACAGAGAGAAAAAGAGAGGGAGGAAGGGAGGGATATGTGACACATGAGAATCAGAATTAAATGTTCTATGTCAGGACTTTTCAAACTTGGCAACTTTAAGATGTGTGGACTTCAACTCCCAAAATTCTCCATCCAGCATACTGGCTAGGGAATTCTGGGAGTTGATATCCATACATCTTAAAGTTTCCAAATTTGAAAAAAACATAGTTTTATGTGATATTTTAACAGACTTTACCATAACTGGAACAGGCCAAGCAAAACATGCAGAAAATAATATTAATAGCAATGGCATATCTTACCACGAGAGCTGAGTACTTTATAGTGTTCATCCTGACACTATATTTATAAATATTTGTTTATAAATATTACAGCTTCATTGTGGAGTGCATTCTTCAGCAGCAGAATACTTCAACCACTCTATCCAGAAGTCCTTCATTATCACACTTTTGAAATATAAAATATTCATTCAATTTTACTTCTACATTGAGGAAAGGATGAGCAATTTGCTCAAATGTATCTGAATTTGGCATAAAGATTCAGTTGCCAGTGTCATCAACAGTTAGGACTTTTATTTAAACAAATCAACTTTTCTTCTCAGTTTAAAAAGATGTTGTTGTTATGCACCTGTCAGCTTTAAAAGAAAACCCCACAACTTTAAAAAAAAATGATTAGGTGGCTGTGATTGTGTACCCTCTGGGTACAGCAGATGCTCCGAAACTCTCAAGTGTCAAAAGTGTTATAAGAAACTTTACAGTTGAAATGCAGGTGGTGAATTCTAATCGGTCACTATTTAGATTGTTTTCATGGTTTGCTTTTGTAATACGATGTCCGTTATCACAATCTGTATAGCTATGGGAGAGTTCAGAATTAAAATAAATAGTTTAAAAGAAATATTGATTACCATGTTTTACCTTTGTTTTTAAGTGATAGGAATGGAACAAATTTAGAAATAATTAATCAAGTAAACTTTAACCAGACTTAATTCTAGTTCTAAGCACATTCTGGGATTTTCCTAAAGAGGCACACAATGCTATATAGAAAAGTGTATTTATTGTTATAAGTTCCCTTTTATAAAAGGATTATTTAATTTTTAAAAAGTATATGGCTGCCAACTCACACATAAAAACTTGTAACCCACACACAACCCTGGCAGCAATAATGGGCTAAAATCCACCATTTGATTCTCTCTATCTCTATTTGTGGTTCCCAGGCACCCTCACAAAAACAGTTTTTTGGGGATGGGGGGGACAACCAAATCTCAGGGAAAATGATATTTCATAGAGAACGGCCCACTACTGAGAAGGCACCTTTTTGTGGTCCTACCAGATGTACATCTATAATTGATGGGACCCATAACATAACCTGCCATCTTGTCCTGGTGGGCCACATGAATATAATAGGGGAGAGAGAGAAATACTTGTTCTTTCAGCACACAACCACATTTCCAAACACAAACAGTATTTATAAAGGCAGGCTGGTTTTACATGTCACACTAAGCCATGATTTGCTTAATTATGTTGTATTTAATATATTGCCATTAACAAGATTCACACAAAATATTAAACCACAATATTTGTTTCCCAGAAGTAAAGTATACATATAAAATATGTAACTTTTTCACCAAAAGCCAAGTAGATTTCTACTTTGGCTTATATAAAAAGTACCATTAATTAACTTGAATATTTGAAATGCCAACTAAAAAGTTATCAAAGAAAACCCAAAAAGTAGCCTAGTGACCCACAAAAACCTTTGAGAGAGTCCTTTGATTCTGCAGGGAGAGTGGGCAAGAATGCAGCTTTTATCATAGTGCTCATAGCTAAGGTTAGCATTTCCCCTAGCTTTACAAAATGTTGAACTGCTGTATAGATCCAGTCATTGTCTTGGAAAAGGCCAAACCGAATGTTAAAAACAAGATCTGAGACTCTGTTTCAAAAGAAAGAAGCATAACCAACATTGTAAACTAGGACACAAAAGCCTCTAGAGTTCAGTGTGACTGTTTGATTGTACAACAACATGAATTTCTGTCTTTGAACATTTCCTACAAGAAAAAAAATGAATCCCTGTGAAACTTATAATTTGTTCGTTTGTTTTTTAATCCAATTATCATCCCAATGACAAACATTCAGAAGCATTTAACAAAATCTTGAATACACAGAGCCAAAACATCCTGCCCTTCAGTAACAATTTACTGTCCTCTGTCACCAGCTGGGATCAGGAGGCAGAGGACAGGAGAAGACAAGAAAACATTCCTTTGCTCACATCTTCTTTCACGTTTCCTTTTAAACACAGTGACTTTTTCAAGCAATTACCCAGAAAAGTCAAGAAATCTGCCTAGCAACTACTTTACTTCATTCTCTAATGTTTAGAATTCTATGGAGGAGCTAGCTTGCCTTTTGGGGAACCAGAAAAAAGCAATAACTTAAAGTCCGCACCTTGAAGTTTAAGTTATCAGTCCCATTTCACAGGCAGGTGAACAGGTTGAATGTTAATGTAAGTGAAGAATTCTGCCCAAGCAGCAACACACTCTAGAAGCTGAGAAGGAAAAAGATTTTTGCAAAATGGTAGTGACTAAACCAACCATCTATTTCAGGGGTGTTAATCTGGTGGCCTGCAGGCCAGATGTATCATGCACAGGTCACACCCACCCCAGCTCCATGAAGGGAAAAAAAACATTGTGAAACTTCACATGATGGCAACGTGACATCACGTTTGACACCCGTGATCTATTTGGTCAGAGTTCAGGAACTAGAGCCACTGATGTTGTACATATGGTTCTAGGTGGGGATTATTGTAGGTATACTCAATTGCAGATTTAATTTAATTATTTGGTTTAAGATTTTTGGCCCTCTAGATCACAGGACTTGTTGCAAGTTGTTACAGTCCAGCTTTCCCACTTTCTCACTGCAATATAAAATTCATGGTATTAGTCATACCAGTACAAAGTCTTTTTTAAAAAAACATTTAAAAATCTCATACATGTCCTGAGTCTGAACACTGCTTCATTTGTTTCTTCTAACCGATTAAAGTCACATTCAAATTATAGATCTATTTATTGTTTCATATAGGCAACTACCAAATCTCCTTAAAGGAAGTACCATATATGTATGTGTTACATAAAGGATTTAAGAAAGGACATCTCCTTAAAAAAGAGTATAATACATCTGTATAATATATTGGCAAGCTATGGTTTAAGATAATTTGTTTTCTTTTTCACTCCAGTCTAAGTATTGAGACCTCCAAAAACTAGAATTACAGCTTTAATTCTAGTTATCAGATTCAAGTTAAGTCATAATTAGCATGCCAGTCCAGAAATCTTGACATTTAAAAAAAAAAACCCATAGAGAAAGTGAATGAACTTGATACATAATGAAATCCCTGCTACAATGACTAGAATGCTGGACTAAGTTCAGGAAGACCCAAATTCAAGTAAATTCTCAGCCAAGAAAACTCATTACCTGATGTGGACTACTGTCTTACAGCCAAACCTATTTTATAGGACTGTTATTTTAAACAGGTTGTTATTGTTAACAAAAGCTTCTTCCTTCACAGATAGTGAGGGGGAAGGAAAGACTTTACATAGTAATCCAAGCAAAGACATCTGGCTCATTTCTTTTCTGCTGCTCATTTGGACCCAAAAGATATAAGAGTGATAAATGCTTTGGCTACATCCAACACTTGCAAACCTACCTTGTTTTGGGTCTTTCTGTGATGTTCTAACCAGGTATTCTTTTATGTGGACTATGTTGCTGCTATTCCAGTACTCGCATTAGTTTCTTGATGGACCAGGTCGCTAGGAGCAAATCATTCCCCAGCATTTCTCTCCATATTATTTTGTCACCTTCATGGTCACAATGTTAAATTAGGAAAATTCTGATATTACTTCCACAGCATATCCTTGGTTGTGAAGAAAAGATAGTGTTATCACTATCACTATTCTTGAAGGAAAGGAAAAGTATGGGTGTAAGAAATAGAACTCCATCATTCCTCCTTTGGATGAGCAGCTAAGCAGGACAAACAGAGCTTTATGTGACATCCAAAAGTGGGGTTACAATTGTTTGACTAAGTTATAAAAGCCAGGATTTATGTTACCAACAAACCCAGATTTAATACTGGCCTATAATATTAGTTTGTTTCATGTATTTAGCTATTATTTAAGATACAAAACTTTCCCCTTCTTAGGTTGCTAAATTCATACAAAGGATGAAACAATAGGTGGCTTTCAAGGGGGCACAGTATATTCTGATAATCATTGTTAAGGCTATTTAACACTGGAAGCTCAAGTAATTGTTTCTGACTTAGTAGTCAGTACTAATCATAGTTTATCAATTCTGATATTTAATCTAGTTACAGACACGTTTCTTGAGCTTTAGCATGATATCTAACTTGACTCAATATTTACAGAGACACCTACTAGGTTTCTAAAGACCATTGATCTCCAGAGGATATATGCCCAGGAAAGTTTCACAGACTTGAAATGAAGACATTGCAGTATTTTCCAACATAGAACTACCATTTGCATTTAAATGTTATTAAGTATAGATATAATAATGAAGTGAAATGAAAAATGGCAAACAATTTCTAAAAGAATTACATTCAGTGGAAATGAAAAACTAGGATTCATTTTGAAACAATAATTCTGAAATCTGCCTAGCAGATTAGAGCCTTTCCAGATTACAATATGATACCGTATTAACTGAGGATCTTGAACAATACAGAATTATATTGTTAGATCTCCTTGAAGAGATATACTAGGTATAGTCCACATGCCCGGCTGTACACAGGTACATAACAAGTCTAGATCTGTGGCTTATTACTGTATAAAAATATTTTGGAATTATGTTTTATAAGCAGTTGCAGGGGGCACAAATAGTTATATTTACTATTTACACCTAAAGTAAAATAATTTACATTTGTTATAAACAAAACTGTATAGACTGCCCAAGAACAAATTGAAATTGGTATGCCATAGCATTCTTTAAAAACTATCAAATTCAAAAGCCACTATTTCACAACATATCTTCATCTGCTGGGAACAGTAAGCACTTTTTCTATGACTGGCCATATCTCAACATTTGCTATTTAATCATTTATTCAATTTAGATCCTGTTTTTTTTTTTTTATCTTAAATGCTACTCCACTTCCAGAATCAGATTTTTAACTTGATGTGTACAATAAATCATGATGGAAAATCTGAGTTGAATCCTCGAGTGAGATTTATTAATCATGAAAGGAATGATTTAGGAAACGTACAATCCTTGCAGAATTAAAAGTTAAGCCTTTAAGATATTAAGAAGAAGAAAGAGAGACCACTTTTTTCTTAACATAATTTAGAAAGAGGTTTTTTTTTTAAATGCCGTCAATTTCCTCAATTCAGTAAACTAATGTATTTTACTTTCAAGTCACTCTTGATTCCCAGCAGCTCCAAGGACAAGTCCATGCAGTTTCTTGGTAACGTTTTTGGAAGGGATTTGCTTTCTGCCTAGGGCTGGGAGAAAATGACTGGCCCAAAATCACCAAGATGGCTTTGTGCCTAAGGAAGGACTACGACTCATAGATTCCTTGCTCCTAGTTCAGCACCTTACCTCTAGCCTGCTAGACCAACTATAAGATTGGATACATATGACCTTATTCTATGTTCATATTGCTGTGATGGCATGTTTGTATTATCACTCTGATTAATCTCAACCAGGATGGTGAAGAAAAGGCACTGTGCCAACAGTAATCCATACCTCTTGTAGGTTATCTGCTCCAGAACTGCTTTGCACTTTGTAGTTCAAGCCCCAATGAAATATGTAGCATTACACATAAAATATGTAATCTCTGAAGATCAAGAAGATGACACAACATTTATAAATTTCAAGCCCCACTAATCTCAGTAAAAGAGGATTTTGAAACATTGGCTTCATGTTGCCACTAAAACTCACAGGGCTTTAAAGTATGCTTGATTTTGTCTGAATTATTCTTCAGCTCTTCTGCCTTGTAATTAATCCAACATGAGATTCATTGGACTGAAGGGAACTTGCCAATGGAGCCTCTATTTGCACAAGATGTGTGTGTGGTTTGTTTCTCATAGGATTTGGAGGGGAACAGGAGGAAGACAGGTGTGGGCCTTCACTTAGCATGCAGACGATGTCATGCCAGACATTGTTTGGAAGCCCCCTAAGTATAGGGCATTGTGCTTTAGTGAAAATTGTAAGGATACATTGTGCATCTGCTGGTTGATAATTGCTGAGTGCTTTTAATGATTGATGAGAACTTTGTCCTAGATTCTGTCTGGAGACGATCTTTTTGAATCAGTGGATGTAACACAAAAGGAAGAAGTTTTAAATAGTAGAGCCAGTTTTCCCTAATCCCCCTTCCAAGCCTTCTCATAGAAGAGAAACAAGGAGAAGCTTGTGAACTTTCCAGTGACAAGCCTGTTCTTTAATATATTGTTACTTATTTGTAGTTCAGTATAAATCTTTCCAAACTGTGTGTAAAGTCAGTGGTGTGTGTGTGTGTGTAAAACTTGAGTTATCTTTTATTCCTACTACTGAATAAATGATTTCAACCCCACGAGCTCCAGAGACTCATCCTCATTAGTATGTATGAGTTGTTATAGTGTGAAATGAGTGGAATAAAAACTGAGCAATGGAGATCGTTCTATATTTAATTTAATTTAATTAATAAGGAGAATGTACTGATTTTTGATGGGGGTGAAAGAGGCAATGTCCATGGATTTTTGCACTGTCACTGTAATTAGCAATATAAATCTATCATGGGCATAGAAACTTTAAAAAGTGTTTGTAACATTTCCATTATCCTGATCGTTGTTAGCCAGTTTTTCAATCTCCATATTAGTATGTGCCACCATAATAGGTAAAGTAGAGTTTTCATCATGAAACCATTTTCCTCCCAGAAGTGTAAGTCTCAGCAGGAATATTTTAGGGTGCAAACAAGCTACCAACAGCTAGTTTTAAATATGATTTGCATTGCACCTGTTTTTCCTGAATTCCAGAGAAATTACAATTCTTCTCCAAATACAACAGGAGGGCATAAAACAAAAAATGTAAAAAAGTAATTCTCATTAGTAGCATAAGAATTGCTCAGTTTCATCATTCAGAGTTTAAGAAAAAAAATTAAATAAGCCTATCTTGATGTGTGTACTTACTGACATCCTGAATACACATCAATCCATAACTGAGCTCATGTGTTTGATTCTTGTTAAACAAACAATTGACCCTGAATAGTTGTTCTACAGTTTGTACAAGGAACAATCCACGGTCAACTGAGCAGTTCTCTACTCTCACTTTATAAAGCCATCAAATTAAAGGTAGTCTTCGACTTATGGCCACAATTGAGCCCAACATTTCTGTTGTTAAATGAGACATTTGTTAAGTGAGTTTTGCCCCATTTTATGACCTTACTTGTCACAGTTATTAAGTAAATCACTGTAGTTGATAAGTTAGTAACATGGCTGTTAAGTGAATCTGGCTTCCCCATTGATTTTGATTGTCAAAAGATGGCAATAGGTGATCACATGACTTTGGGACACAATGTTCATAAGTATGAACTAGTTGCCAAACATCTGAATTTTGATCACATGATTATAGGGATGCTACAAAAGGTCATAAGTGTGAAAAACAGTCATAAGACACTTTTTTCAGTGCCGTTATAACTTTGGTCACTAAATGAACTGTTGTAAGTTGAGGACTACCTGAATATACAAGAATGACAAATAGTCTCTAGATTAGATAATGCAGCTGTGTTACTCCTGGATCTCTCAATAGCCCCATTTAGCCCCATTAATCTGTCTTCTTGAGGACTTGATGGAATTGGGGTCTGGAGGTGCCACCTTACCAACTGCCTTCTGAGCCAATACAAAATATTCACAATATTGTTGGATTTCATTGGACCATTACTTCAAGTTTAAGGCTGGTAGAGAATGATTCAACAACACGTCTTTGATAATCTATTAATATTATACATTTTAGACACTATCTAATTAGAGCAGAAAATAAGCAGAATTTGCTAACTATAAGCCGTGGTGGCGCAGTGGTTAGAGTGCAGTACTGCAGGCTACTTTTGCTGACTGCCAGTTGACTGCAATTTGGCAGTTCAAATCTCACCAAACTCAAGGTTGACTCAGCCTTCCATCCTTCCGAGGTGGGTAAAATGAAGACCCAAATTGTTGGGGGAAATATGCTGACTCTGTAAACTGCTTAGAGAGAGGGCTGTAAAGCACTGTAAAGCAGTATATAAGTCTAAATGCTGTTGCTATAAGCTCAAGCCATGCCTTTCCCCAGGTTCAAATCTTAACATTTTTTTTCCATCTCTATATCCTGATAGCTGGTTGCTTCTCTGAAAATTGTGGGCAGTTGAATCTACAGAATTGTAATTTTAATCTATCTGGCCTTGGGCTCTTTTGCATCTGGTTTTTATCTTTCAAGCCTTTAAACAGATTAGAACTAACCGAGACTGCTTACTTCCATACAATGCTCCCTGCATTCTTAGACTATCAAAGGCCAACCTACTAGAGGAAAAGTCCCCTTCTTATTCAATTCAGAAGGGCATTCAACATACTTTTTTCTAAAGCAAAAACTGTGCCTTTTAATTGTTTCAATATTTATTTTATGAAGTATTGCTTATTGGTTTAATAATATTTTAATATTTGTTTTAAATTACATTTTTGCTTTAACTTGTTTCTGTGTGCCTCTCTCAGCTATTAAAGTAGTGAGGGTCATACAAATTCCTTCTTTCATAAAAGGAATATCATTGAGGCTAAGAGATAAGCAATACACGCCAGATATTGAGTGCAAGATTGAGTTGATAGAGTTCCAAATCCACAAGCCTCTGGACATGGTTTAAAGTTTTATTGTGGCCTTCCCCAAGAGTTATTTCCTTACTTTTCCATATTGACCTGCCAGAAACAAGATGCCATGACAAACCAGTATCCAAGGAAGGACACAAATAAAAGAGAAAGCAATTCTCTTCATATATAATTCATATGTTTAAAGGCCAATTACCAGTCATATAAATAATGCCAAACAGTGCATTTTCAGAATTAATAAAACATGTCAATCTTCAATACAGCTATAGAAAACAAGCTACCAAAATCCATCTTAGCTGCATACCATATAGGAAAACAGATACTTCCACGTTCTTCATCCTTAAGAGCCTTGTGGATTTTGCTGCTGCTGCTGAACTGAAAAGAATAACAGAATACCAGAATTGGAAGGGACTTTGAAAGTCTTCTAGTCCAACCTTGCACAAGCAGGGGTCCCTATACCATTTCAGACAAATGGTTGTCCAATCTCTTCTTCAAAATATCCAGTAATGGAGCACCCATAAGTTCTGAAGGCAAGCTTTCCCACTTGCCCACAATTATTCCCATAATTGTTTTTATCAGCAGGAAATTTCTCCTTAGTTCTAAAGTTGCTTCTCTCCTTGATTAGTTTCCATTCATTGCTTCTTGTCCTGCCTTCTAGTACTTTGGAGAATAGGTTGATCCCCTCTTCTTTATGGCAGCCCCTCCAATATTGGAACACTGCTATCATGTCACCTCTAGACCTTCTTTTCATTAAACTAGACATACCCAATTCCTGCAACCGTGCTTCATATGTTTTAACCTCCTCTATGATTCTGTATAGCCTGGATTCCCAATATGTAGCCTGGGAGTATTAAGAGGTCCAAAAATACTCCCTTGGGATCCATTAGATGACATGTAGCATCCATCTTTATTTTATTTAGAAGTTTTAATTTTGAAAAAAATAATACTGCAAAGCAAACTTCCAGTCTGAAACATAATCTTTATTAATAAAAATGGCTCTATACCTTGTATATAACCTAGAGAGATTCTTAAAAAGTAAAGGAACAGTAATGTGTGAGTTCATTGAAGCCTGTCATTCCACAAGCAACTCCATCAACAGACACAATCTGCAACCATGACGATCTACAACCAGACATGATCTATGAACCGCTCGGAATCCAAATCAACCACACAGCCAACCGGAGACAGCATCAACCCTCAACCAACCGATGCAAACCCCTCACCAGCAGTTCACCTCCCTGACCTGATATAATTTCCTTATCACAAGACCCATTACAAGACTCACAGCTGACCCATCACAAGATCCTCACTTGACACCCACACCTGAAGCCCTTATAAACAGAAGTACACTGACACTGACATCCCCTAAACTCTGCTGAAGATGTTACACCTAGGCTTGTAA
The DNA here is from genome assembly GCA_032468235.1 of Pseudoxyrhopus heterurus. NCBI lineage: Eukaryota > Metazoa > Chordata > Lepidosauria > Squamata > Pseudoxyrhopus > Pseudoxyrhopus heterurus. The sequence goes on along the minus strand of JANHJO010008813.1, from coordinate 222,080 downwards.
TGAAACATTTGGAAACCAACCTACAAGCTCGGAGAACAAACCTTCACCCTTATCCTATACCTGAACAACAGATATTTGCCACTATTGCACAGTAACTCAGTGCTATATTTAGAAATATGCATGTGTTAAAAAAGAAGAAGTCAGAAATAGGTGAAAATAGCAGGTAAGCTTCCTGGAGCCTGGAGAAAATTATAGGGAGACATATATGGGATTTTGTGTCTAGTGCTCCCACCATGAGTTTTTATGAGAATGGCTGAATCTGCTTATTAGTCCTCATAAACTGGGTGGCCCTACAAAAAAACCCTTTTATCCACTGGATAATAGTAATTTTGATGTCCCTGTGGTATGTAGCGATAAAGCTTCACAATCTGTATATAGAGCTACAATTTTTTTCTTTGGGAATGCAGAATGTTTTATATCAAAACAATCATAAGAATCATTGAGCAACTAATGAGGCTAATAACCTAGATGAGACCACCACCAAGGCTGGGTCGTTCATGTCTATTCATCTCTTTTCCTATGTATACATTAGGCTTACAAAGAGACAAATAAATGAGAGACTGCAACCACAACAAAGCAAAAAAGAGAAAAAGTACTTGGAATTGTAGGGAAGGGGTTAATTGATAATAACTTCACTGGAATATCTCTAGGAATTATCATCTCAGGGTTGAAATGAGGGGTCTTTGATGCTCTATGATCTTGGTTGTTTTCTTGCAAGCACCAAGGACCCATCAGTTACTAATGAAAAACTGGTGGAAACACAGAGTCAAAAATGAGCAGATTGAAATATTGTGTATTTTCCAAATACAAACTAGTAAAGTCTTGACTCATTACACACCAGATTTAACCATGGTTGAAAAGAAGAAAGTGTGGATAATTGATGTGGCACAATACCAGGGGATAATAGAATAGAAGACAAAGAATTGGAGATCACAAAGTATCAAGATCTGAAAATCAAAGTTGAAAGATTATGGCATAAATCAGCCATGGTCATCCCAGTGATCATATGCATACTACCAAAAAACATGGACAGCACTTTGAAAATCTGCACATTGACAAAATGTCCATATGTCAGTTACAAAAGGCCACACTGCCTGTATCCTCACTATATTATGCTGATATTTTACAACATCCTAGGTTCTTGGAAAAACTCTTTGGCTTGTCCCACCCATGCCAGCAGAAGGGGCATGATGCAGACCCCATACATCAAGGAATTTCAGCTCCAGGAGAAGAGCCCCTTCTGACATGGCTCCTACCCTTTGGAATATCTTGCTTCCAAGGTCAGATCCACTCCCACCCTTCTTACCTTCCATAAGGGCCTGAATACCTGGCTTTGCCAGTTGGCTTGGGGTTTCAATGGAGGTACATCACACTGGAGGTGGCTGATGGATTAAGACAAGACCCATTTCTCCCCACCCCCCACCCCCCGCGCATCCTGCTCCCTTCTTCTCATCTTTTTAATTCTAAATTATTACTGTTATATGAATATTTATTGTTGTAATATTTTATTGGATTTTAATGTTAGTAAGCCACACAGAGTTGCCTCGAGATAAGTTGGGTGGCAAATAAATCAAACAAATAAACTTGATGCATATCAAACTCATCGCCAGCTAAAGAACTGGCAGGTCTGATTACAGATTGTTATGTGTAATAATAACAGGATTTCCAAGCCTTGAATCATAACTATCTTCAATATGGAGAGGGACCTGCTTCCCATTTTATTGACAGATTTTAACTTGAAAGGATACTGTTTATCAAGAACTATCCAATCCAAGTCTGCTTTTAAAATCATTAATGAAAAGGGAAGAAAAGGAAATGTCCTATCAGAAATTGGGACATGGAGACCAGACTAACCTCTTTATGACAGTAAGCTGTATTATATTCTAGTTAAACTGTATTCATCATATTTCCCGATTTGCACTTATACATAAATTAGCATAGGCTAGCTTTATGAAAATCACTCCTTTGTCCTCTTTGGGAGGGATGCTTTGTGCCTGTCTCTAATGATGTGTTAGTAGCTATCCCTTGTGGACTGGCAATGAGCAAATAGATTTCATCAAAGAAGGCATTTCAGAGTACAATGTATACCAATTGTTATCTGTTTGGAACTTTATATCCTTTTTCTCCTTTAAAAGAACTCAACAAATGATAATACAAAGAAGACTACAGAGTTGAATCAGAAGTGAAGAAACAAAATTACTATATATACTCGAGTATAAGCCGAGTTTTTCAGCACCCAAAATGTGCTGAAAAAGTCACCCTCAGCTTATACTCAAGTCAGCTAATTTTGATGCTTAAAGTGATGCGCACACAGCATGTGCCAAATGTGCACTGCACGCGCATCACCTTAGGCCCGAAAACCAGCTGATTTAGCTACCGGTTCAGCTAAATTTAGCTACCGTTTCAGGCAAACTGGTAGCTAAATCAGCTGGTTTTTGGGCCCAAATTGATGCTCCGGCTTATACTCGAGTCAACAACTTTACCCAGTTTTCCTAGGTAAAATTAGGACCTCGGCTTATACTTGAGTTGGTTTATATTCAAGTATATATGAGTAACTATGTAATTCTGTACCTGTCTACTTAGAAGTAATTCCCATTGAGTGAAATGTAGGTTGCTGACCAATATGTGGATGTAGACTTGAAGCCTTATTATAAAATGGCATATAGTAATAATACAATCAAATATCTGTAGCCATGAAACAATATAATTGTTTTATATTTTTTACAAGAAAAAAAATATGCAACAGTTGTAACTCCATTCCCATACCCCAAAAATTCTCCCAAAGTTTTAGTCCCTAATAGATGGCTAAGAAACAAACAAACAAACAAAAACCCTTTCTTATCTTGAGAAGCATTACTGAGTTTTGCATTACTTGATTTCTTAGGAAATCAAGATACCTAAAGAATATCTTCTGAAGTTTTCCTATGTCTCTGGCTGGCTAGCTGCTTGGAAATAGGCAGTTCTTCATATATGTTGGTCCCAAACTATGAATGTTTGTAAGGTTTACCATCAAGTTTGAAATATATTGCCTGGCAAAGCATGCAAGTCCCACCTACTATCAGATAGCTCTACACAAGCACTCTAACGTTCACATTTATATTCAAATTAAAGCAGAAAAGAACAAGCTATTGCCAACATCACAGCTGAATCATGAATAAACTCCAGTTAGAATACTGATGTTTGCTTAAGGGATTGTAGCCAATCTCATTAATTTGAAGGTTCATTTTACCAGATGCTATTCATAAAGAGAAATTTTACCATTTTAGTATGCGTTGGGCAAAAAACTTCTGATAATATCTGGATAATACTGTCTTGCAGCATATAAAATTCTTCCACGAAATCATTTACTCCCAAACAAAATATGACAGGGTTTTTTTTCTTCCTAGCATTTTCCTTCAAGAGCAGGGTCCACCTTTTTAAAAAAAAAAATCAAAAGTGTTGAGCTATTGGTTGTGGCAGGAACTGACTGCTCAGCTTCTCACCTGAGCCTGACATTGTAGACTGAAAGAAAGAGTGACTGGCCATTCCACCTAGCCAGTTTCCATACCTAAGGAGGAACTAGCATTCACAGTCTTCTGATTTTTACCCTGGTGCTTTAATCACTAGACCAAAGAGACTCTTTCTTTAATACAAGTGGATCTTTAAACACTAGCAAGAAACTGATATATACTGAAGCTTGAAAACATATATTAATGTATACACTTTAGTACTACTCTTAACATTGGAGCTGATTAAATGAAGAAGAAACATGATACCTGAGCTTAATATTCCACCAAATGACTGCTTAATGAGCCGGGTTGGTGCAATGGTTAGAATGCAGTATTGCAGGCTAATTCTGCCCACTGCCAACAGATCCTGATTAGCTCAAGATTGACTCAGCCTTCCATCCTTCTGAGGTAGGTAAAATGAGGACCCAGATTGTTGGGGGCAATGTGCTGACTCTGTAAACCACTTAGACAGGGCTGTAAGGCACTGTGAAGCAGTATACAAATCTAAGTGCTATTGCTAATGCCTGTATACAAAAGGGGTGGGACTTCAATGACATGCTGGCAGATGCCATCTTCACTTTTTTTTTACACAAACACATCTAACATTCTCTTTCTCCACTCTTCCTATAAAATACCCCATAAACTTATTTACATCCCTAGTTGAAGTCTTAAAATCAGCAATGTGTAACAGTTTTGAACAATAATGACTGCTACAGGCACAAACTTTTCAACTGCAAGAATGTTTAAAGACATTAATTCCAATTTGATCGGCTAACTTCTCTTTCATAGTCTTTTCAAATTGGATGTGCTCCAATATATAAAAAATTGTTTGCTAGTTTACTGTTTTAAGTGCCACCACAATGTATATATATATATATAGGCATCCTGTGATATATTCTCCATTTAGTTACAATAATTTCACTTTTCTTAGCCACCCATAGCTGGATTTAAAACAATTGCTATTTTGAGAATTGTAGCCAATAACAATATTCTTAAACCATGTTTGTCTGCTGCAAGATCAGACATACAATTTTGGTAAAGTATTTATCTCATTATCTTCCCTAAAGTTTTCACGGTCTCCTTGATTTAATACAGTACCACCCAAACAGTGTTGTTTATACGGGGTTGCACAACAGTAAATGTATATATTATTTGAAAGCATTTCCTAAATTATAATTATTTACATAAAACAAGTCAGATATTTAAGTTTATTTTTACCCAAATTTTAACCAACTTGTTGAAATTTTAATTTGTTCCAAATATTTTGCCTTTCTCTGGTGAGATTCTCCTTGTATGGGCCTCTAATGCACAGTAGGGTTTTGTGACGATCCACAAATTTCAAAAAAGCTTGTACAGTTTCCAAGATTTGAAAGGTACAAAGTCTAAAATGTGAAATGTCTAAAATGAATCATGAATCATGCAGGCTGGGAATTATGAGTCCTGAAAGCCAATACATCTCAAAGATATCAGACTCAGGACAAACTGACCTAGAAATGGAGAAAACTTTATTAAAATTCCAAATACAAGGTTTGCTTCTGAGATTCTTAATTTCTTTATCAGAATCTCTGGTGCAGATATCAAAAGCTGACACTGCGTATTAAGCTCTACTTAAAGAATGTGCAGTCTATCTAGGATTCTACATATTAACCCTAATTACATCCTCATCTGTCCAGTTAGCATCTGAACATCATTTAGAATTTTAGATCATACAAAAAAATGCATATTCAAATATTTAACTACATAGAATTTCTAACCTTATATATTTATGTACACTGATATTCTGCCTGATTTCTAGTTGCTCAGAGTTATAATTTAGCTTCTTAGTTCCCTGAAGAACTAAATTTTTCTGTCAAGTTATGATTTGCCAAGGCACCCAGTTGAGTTTCACAGCTCACAGGGTCTAATAGCTGTTTTTTTTCCCCCTTCTTGGCATTCTGGTTTAGCACTCTACCTCAAGCACCATGCCGGTTCTAAGTGATTTGGAAATTATGACAGGAAACTTCCATAATATGTTTTCCATTAGTGGGAACATAAAATTAATGTTATTTACGATAACATTCTGTTTATAAGTGCATAGGTTTTCTAGATGATTTGCAAAGGACATTTTCCCCCTACTGATTAAATCTCAGTGTAAAAGAGAAAATATCCCTAGCTCACCCTTCAGATTAAAATCTAATGCACTAAAAAGCTCTTACAAATACCTAAAGTATAACCTTCAGGCAAAAAAAAAATCTAAACCCCTTGATTTAGATTACAGCTCTTTCAATAAGGTATTTATTTTCTACTAGCCGATAACCTGGTGTTGTCTGGGTATTTATTTGTCCCAATTCTGTATTAGACAGGAATGGCGATGTGATGTGGCAACATAAATGTGGAATGGGCTGTCCTCCCTCGTTCCATTAATGTCTCCACAATTCCTGAAGAGGCGATGGCAAGAGCAACTTCTCCCTGAGCTCTGATTTCAACGACAATTAAATTAGTTAAAAATGTTTTCCCTGTACCCCCAGAAGCATTAAGAAATGTCATCTCTGCATGACGTACATCGTGTCGGTATCGTAGTGGTGCAGGCAGGACCCATTACAAACACTCCCTTGTGTGGAGTACTGTGGAGTACTGTGAAGCCATCAGCATGGCAACTCCACTGCACTGTAGGCTGTGTCTT